>CM052120.1:1638118-1662955 GCA_028454245.1 Halictus quadricinctus
GATTTCGATACTTATATCGCTATTAACTAGTTGACGGTGGAGTTTAATTTGAAAAATCCCTCACGACGCGGAATTAAAGACAAGCAATGAGGAATATATACGTCGAACGCAGGCCAAATGCCGCTGTTACAGATTTGACGAAAACAGTAAAACAAAATGAGAAAGAATTACGTTTTTATTCGAGAAGAAATTAACAATTCGATTGACGTGTATATACGTCGAACACGCTTAACTGGTTAAATGAATTAGTATAATTAGGCTCAGTAAACATTCCGAAAGAAGAATATATGAATATATCTATTTTCTGACAGGACTTTTTTCCACCTAAAATGGCCATTCATTGGCCATTTCAATGGCCAGTCACTATCGTCTAGTAGTCATAGGCTTTCGTCTTATAGACGCGACTCTTACATTTCCAGCTGTGTATTTCAAATGCGATGCTCGGCGCGAACCTCAGATTTCGCCTAAGAGTCAGCCGCCAGAACCGCGGCAACCGACTCCTAACGAGAATTCACAGTATTGCTCGTGGCTCGGTGGGACTTTGAGTGGATGAAGAAGCGGTCCCGATTCCCAGCAATTTTTATCACGAATTTAGTAGTCTATCTCCGTCGAGGAGATAAATCTGGTTGCGAGCGGTTCGGGTACTCTAAATCACCGTTCGGAAATGAAGTCGTCGAACGGACAGGACAATGGGTAACGGAGGGTTAATCGGTGCAGCGGGATCGGTCGCCTTCGCATGGATCCCGTTCGCCGTTAGAAAAGCGACGGTCTACGGATGATACGCGAGTAACGGTGTGAATAAGGAACTAAAGTTAGCCCGCGGTTAAAGATTGCAGTGGTATCGAAGAGACGAACGGGACGGGTATGTATTGGGAAGCGATTGGCACCGAACTGGGAGGCGTTTGCTTGGGAGCGTGAACACCGGTGACCCGAGGTTCGATCGTTAAGCGGCGAGTTACGTGTCGATCGGTAACACAAGAGACGATTTGGAGCGGCTCCTCTCTAATACGTACACGATCTTAGATGCATCGTACGGCCGCCGCGTCGCGGCCGATACGCAACGCATCATGGTTGCGCAATAATCGCGAGCGGTTGCGGAGCTTGCATTGCTCTCCATAAACCATCGTACCATCCAGTGGATGATGATGACCCCACGATGTCGGACACCGAACGACCGATATAATTACAAGGAGGAACGCACCGCGTCTTGGGATCGTGCTGGGTCTACGCAATCGAGGATATCAGAAGAAACGCGCGTTCGCCCGCTCCGTGACGCTGGTACCGAAGAACTCCGTTCTTCTTTTCTCTCCAACGTCGCGGATCCGTCTTTTCCCGATGGGAGCCGTAACCTCTCTTTTTCTCTTTCGTTCAGCGATCCCTTCGCCAGTCTATGCTCTCCCACATGCCAAGCTCGGTTCACTTTCATGCCGACCCGATTAGCCGACCTTCAGGTTTCCGACTCGAGATGCCCGCCGATCTGTATCACCCGGCTTGCGCAACACGATCCTCCTCAGGCCCCTCGTCCCCAGGCCGCCCGAGTAGCTCATCTTCGGGCCGCCCTCTCCTCCACGGCGTCATCATCGTCATCCTTCTCCTCCGCCGTGCGAATCCTTCTCCGTCGCTCTCCCCGAGTTCGCGAACTTCGCCGAGGAACACGGCGCACCGGGTGTTCACCAGACCCAACGAGACTACTCTGCTTGCGTCGGCCGGGTGGGAGGAAGACGATCCTCCAGCACGGATCGGTATATAAGCAGGCTCGCACCGACCTGAATCTGCACAGACCAATTATTGCCATCGTTTGGCCATAAGACACGTTCCGGCTGTGCGACGAACACTATCGAGCAGGACTCGCGTTCCCAGAGGATCGGACTCTTCGGCGAGATGAGATCGGTACGGGTACCAACTACGAGTCGGCTGCGCCGCGCCGGTGAATCCTCGACTTCCGGTCTTGGACCGCGAGTCAGTGGCGTCGCGTCGGTTCCGCGTGCCCTTTTCCTTCGTTTCGAGTAACTACGTTTTGTCGAGTTCCGAGCAGATTTCCGAAATCTTAGAGCTAGTGGATCGAGACGCAGTGTGCTCGGGATGTCAGTGACGTCTTCGGAGAATCGCTATAACACTGTCGCTCGTTTAACAGCGATCTCGAACGACGTCGGACCAACGTGTCAACGTATTCTATCGAAAGAAGGGAAAAGGGAAAAGGGAAAATTGGGAAGCATTATTGCTGTGCTGTCACGGATAGGTGAACACGCATTCCCATAGTAATCATAAATACGTTGAATACGTTGGTCCGGATGTCGTTCGTGCTGTTCGGTGACCGACAGCTTTAGCACGGACGGCTTAGCTTTATTTCGAACAATGTTCTTTGTCGCGAGATTTGAAAATCAAAACGTCACTTTTGACAGCTCGCCTTGGCGGTACTGGCCGTGGCTGCCACGTGCTACGCGGCCCGATTGGACAATACTTACCTCCCCCCGGGAAATGCGGGTAGCGCGGGTGGCGGCGGGTTGATCCAAGCCCCGAATCGAGGACCCGGAGGTCCTGGAGGACGCGGTGGTCCCGGAGGACGCGGACCTGGGGGACCAGGAGGTCCTGGAGGTCCTGGAGGACCCGGTGGACCCGGCAGACCGGGTGGCTTCGGAGGAGGTGGTGGACCTGGAGGCGGATTTGGAGGAGGTGGTGGACCTGGAGGCGGATTTGGAGGAGGTGGCGGACCTGGAGGAGGATTCGGCGGCGGCGGCGGTGCTGGTGGCGGATTTGGAGGCGGCGCAGGAGGAGGATACGGTGGACGTGAGTATCGATTCCTTGTTAAGGGAAGTCAAACTTTGAACCCTCTTCCGTCCCTTGTTTTCGCAAATGTGCCCTTTGCGTGTCGAATTGACGCAATGGGAAAATATCAATTAGCTAAAGTAATAAATATTTACACAATATATTGCTCGCCTCGACGTCGCTTTGTTCCGATCTTATCGGTCTTATTGTTAGCTTTGTTTCGCGACGAAGAGGATACGCAACGCCTCTTCCTCTCTTCTTCAAGTTCACGCCAACTTTTGATATTCAAAGCTGTGCACGTCCAGCTGCGTTCTGATGTACAATTAATACACAATATTGTCACGTAATTCTATCCAATCCTCTATCCTATCCTATACTCTATCCAATCCTATACTCTATGCTAGAGGATATCCTAGTAACAATTGCGAGACAATGATCTAGACGTCAGAGGACTTGAGAAAAAAATGATGGAGATTGACACGGCATTTTTCTAACAAATGTTATCACATTTTTTGGAGTTGATATATTTCATAACATCATCCTTTACGTGCAAAATGTGCCAAATTGACACGCGGGTCAATTCGAGGGTTGAAAACCTGCTCGAGAATCAAAATTTGTGTATTTTATCATTGTTTGTAATTCTCATTTTCGAAGCTTTCCACGAGTTTCCCACTATACCCTAGCAGTAGCGTTTCATTGTTATACGTGTTCGCGTGGCCCTTTCGAAAAAGCTATTTCGAAAAAGAAAAAGGTTCGAGCTCTCTCTAGAAGACAATAGTATCAGAAAAATGGTAAAACGAACGGAGACACTCGGTTCGTCGGAGTTACATCAATTATGTAAAGTATGTCGTGGAATTAGGACCGTCGGCAACGAAAGAAAAGTGAAAACCGCTAACGGGGAATGCCTAATCGCTCTCTCAGTCCCCGCGACGCGCTCGCGTCTAATGAAGACGCGCATCCGAGGGGACCACTGTATCTCAAGTACGATTCGAAGCCGGTGAGAATCCGCGCGCGCGGTTGCGAGAATCAGAACGCATCGGAACATCTCGTGTCGTTCCCTTTGTGCCGAGTAATTAAGCCGCTATTCAATTACGAATTAAAGTCTCGGGTTCGCCGGGTCGTGGATTTCTCCGGCTTCGTGGCGCAACCCCCTTGGATTGCACTGTTACGTCAATCGATAACGACCTAATTCCACAGTTGAAAAATGTCGACGCAAATCTCGAAGATTACCCGACGAAAAAATAAAGACCAAAATGTTGTCGTTTTTTCTTTATCGATTTTTATTTGCATTCTAGCTACCGGAGGCGGTGGCGGCGGGGGTGGTGGACCAAGGGGAGGACCAGGCGGCGGCGGCCAAGATATTCCCATCGTCTCGTACAATAATGATAACGGCGGAGATGGCAACTACCAGTTCAGCTACGAAACAGGAAACGGTATCAGCGCGCAGGAAACCGGCCATCAGCAAGGTGAGATCAGGGTCACTCGGGTTTCCCAACAACAATATCCCGAACTCTTCTTCGCGGTTCGTCGCCGCCATGTTTCGGTGTTATGAATTCCTATCCATCATCGCGTTCAACCTCGCATCCTTGTTACAACAGACCCGCTAAACGGAATGTAGATCTGTAATTCCTAGTACGCTACTTCCATCGAAACCGATTGTCGAACGATTTTTCAAAATCGAAATTATATTCTAATAATTCTTGGACCAAAGAATTGCATAATAATTCTTCACGATCGCCATGACGTCGTTTCTCATGTTAGGAGAACACTGTCATCATTTAACATTGATCCGTATCAGTGAAGAGTAAGAGCGGCAGGATCTGACCCAAAGCGTGACCTTCTTCCGGCTTTCGACAGACCCTCGGGCAACTTAGTATTCCCATTTCGGTTCGTGACGAGTGATCACCGAACAATGATTGCTCCTAACAAGCTGGAAAGCCGCAAAAACAGGCGATAGAGTGACGCAATCGGCTCGACCGCCGCCTGTTGCGTCAAACACCATGCGTTGTTCTGCTATATAGGTAACGGGAATGCGGTGAGCGTAATGCGCTACAATACTCCGCAACGCTTTGCATTTAGAGAGTTAATGGACCTGTGGGGAAAACCCATGGAAATGGAAACCATCGCTGCCACCTATTTCCTATGATCTTCTTGAAATCAATATTCACACCTCTGATAAGCATTGATTCCCGTCGCATGAAGATGTTATTCTTGTTCACAGGTAATGGGGAAGCGGTGAGCGGGTCGTACTCGTACACGGGGCCCGATGGCGTGCAGTATAGCGTCAGCTACACCGCCGATGAGGAGGGTTTCCATCCACAGGGCGCACATCTTCCGACACCACCCCCAATCCCGCCGGAGATTCAACGAGGTGTCGAGTTAGCGCTCGCTGCTGAGGCCAGAGGCGAGAATCAAGATACCTCCGGGGGTGGTGGTGGTGGTGGCAGTGGCGGCGGCGGTGGCGGCAGAGGCGGATACTCTCCAGGGGGTGGTTACGGTGAGTTTCATCGATGACAATCGCCTGATAACGCTCCACGGCTCGAGTTTTATCGTGATTGGCCGGCACAACGGTAATCGAAACGTTTATCAACAAGTTTTAACCGGGTGTTTCTGCTTCGTGAACACAGGAAATGGCGGTGGCAGCAGTAGTGGCGGCGGCGGCGGCGGCGGCGGCAGCGGTGGCGGAGGTGGTGGCCGAGGAGGCAGCGGTGGCGGTGGTGGTTCTTATCAAGGTCCAAATTCATACCAAACAAGCTCCGGTGGATACCACTACTAGATAACGACACCGTAAAAGTCATTGCGTACTACACGATCCAATCCTGTTCCATTATAATAATCGTATTTAATGGCGGACTTATGTACATAAGAATATATCGTTTATGTAACTTTTTTATTTATACAAATTACGTGTGTTTCGTTTGATCGTCGCCCATTCTCCACCAATCCCTCGCTCATTGTCAGCCAATTGACGCATTGATTCGAAATTCTCGTAATCTAACAACGACTATACGGACAATTTTAATTGAGTTGTACACTTTACATATACATATATATATATATATATATATAAAAAAAAGACGCGTGTGTGTAATCTCAAATACAGAATATCATAAATATATCGCACCATGGAATGTGTGCATATTAATACTTTACACGAAAGAAGTATTTTGAAAGCATCGCGAAAATGGAATTTAAATCGCAAAATCGTATAATTCGAGAATATTTCGAATTATTGCTATTTTTACAGTATTTAAACAGCTATTGACTGCACGTTATTGCTATTTACGTGCTCTTCCATCGTAAACTGTTCAGTTCCTCTGGCGAATTGAATGAAAAGCTGCTCCAACGTAGCCGATAACACGGCGTAATCATCGATGCAATTGACTCGCATTTTCAAATCGTCCATCGTGCTGTACATTTTCTGCCACGTTGTGCCAGCCTCGCTCACGTGATACGCGATATAGCCCTTCGAAGTGAAAAAAGGAATGATTGTTATTAGTATTTCCAACATGGAGAAGTTTCACAGTTGTCTAGACGCATTACCAAGTTCTCATCTCTTATCTCGCACGTCAAAGACGACTCCATGACGTTCTTTATAGTGCTGAGATCACTGTCCGATCGGTTCGGGTTCAATTTGATGTGAATATCATAACCGGCGCCGAAACGTTGCTTCAATTCTTGGCTGGCTCCGATGCAAACCAATTGACCTTTCACCATAATGACTAGTCTATTGCACAAAGCTTCGCATTCCTCCATGCTGCGCAATTTTTATTTTATGTAAATCATGGTACCGTCGCTTTCTAATAATATATATTACCGAGTAAAGTGAAATACCTGTGCGAGGTAAGTATAATAGCTTGTCCCATTGCCTGGCAAGATTGAAGGATATTCCATAAGGATCTCCTGGCAGCAGGATCAACGCCAGTCGTTGGCTCATCTAGCAGAACAAGATTTGGGCTACCTATTAACGCCATTGCAATGTTCAAACGCCTCTTGTTGCCGCCGCTATAAGTACTGCTCGGCTGTGACATGCACGCGTTTAGATCTGAAACGACGCACACAATGAGGAGAGTCCATCGCATGATCCCTCGAAACAAGTAAACGGATATGCAACTCACTCAGTCGATTGATCCATTTATTGACTTCTAAATCCACTTTCACTTTCGGTATCCCTCGAAGTAACGCAAACAAACGAAGATGATCAAAAGTGTTCAAAGCTCCGAGCATGGCATCGGTTTGTGGACAATATCCCATTTGAGCTAGATACTATAAAGACAGTTGTTCGTGAGTACAAGAGGAACTTACGCTATTACTAGCCATTTATTATGTGCAAAACGCTGGCTAGTAATAGGCGTGAACGCCCTGTATGCATAATTGGTAATTGCCAGCAAAGAAAATGATATATTACATTATACCGATCCGTGAGGATATCTGACTTTCCTAAGTACATGGTACCACTGTTTGGTATTTCTTCACCAGTCAACATCCTGAATGTGGTACTCTTTCCAGCGCCGTTTACGCCGAGCAGTCCAAAGCATTCGCGCTGTTTCACACGGAAATTGATTTCTCTTACCGCCATCAAGTCTCCGTAATACTTGCTGAGCTCGTACACCAAAAACAGGCTGTCATTGTTGCACTCTGGACTTTCTATGCCATTGGTCTCGGCGATAGTAGCTGCCTTGGTATTTTCCATTTCGTTAATTGTGCCTGAACGAAACGTAATATTATTTTCCGTAATTATGCTTTGAAATTTGATCAACTATGTAACTTTTGTAACATCCTACCACGATTTCTCAATTTCCTTATCTCCATTGCAACAGCGCGTTTCTCTTTCTCCACTTGATCGTCTTTTATCTCGGCTGCATTCCTCAAATGCTTGCCAAACATCTTGACGTAGAATTTTTTGAACAATCCTTCCTCTAACATGATGAGCAAAGAAAAGTATATCAAAGGTGTCACTGCTAAATATATTACACATTCGGTCAAGCTCATGTCGGTATCGTCGGTGTGAAAATAAGAAAGCTGGTTTTTACAGTCTCCGTCATGACATTGTAATTCTGCAAGGAATATGTTATTCGAATATTATATATTAAACAATACCGTTTTTCATTTATTCATACCGCAACAGACGTCCGATAGTCCAAGGCACACGACCTCCAACAATCGATTTGGCAATCGCCGACATCTAGCATTTTGGGTAGCCACATTGAAAAACGACAATTGCCCATGGAATAGACTCACGTGAGGTAACAAACGGAATAATCTCTTTTGAATCATGTGCAATACTCTTAATTCATTGATTGCGTAAAACACTTGGTGCAGAAGATACTGCAACAGGACTGGAATGCAACAGAAATATATTTCCTATAAGCTAGTTACATAAATTGAGATTCGTTGAATAATATACAATTCGGAAATTCATATTGACAAATTTATAATAAAAAAATGAGAAATTTTTATTTTGCACAAAGATCCGCAGTCTAATAATAATAATAGTAATTAAATATAACTCACCAAATCCAACGGGTGCAAGACTCAGTGTAGTCACAGCACTATTCCTAGATATATTCATAAAACTAAAGATGTATGCTATGAATAAAGAGTTGATGCCAAAGAGCAGTAGCATCATAATCATCGTTACTGAAAACATAATCAAAACAATGTTGTAAATAACCGAGTAGTAGAAGTGTACAAAAAATTTAGCTATTTTAATATTTGATTGTCTTACAAATCTCTATTTTGTAGTACAAACGGATATCCAAAATAACGTCCATAGTATAAAATCCAAACACAATGATAAGTACAGTTACTAGGTAAACTACTAGGTCGAATGTGAATATAGTGAGCCAATACGACATAGATGAAACCCCTGTCATTCTTTGCAATTGTTTCATTTTAGTCTCTGTTTCTTGGAAGGGGTGGAGAACGAAAAGCGCCACTGTGGGAAAGAAAAAGCTACAAAACATCAAGACTCGAATCAACGATTCTGTTTCTGGCATATATAACAGCGTTGCCGAAAGACTGCTTGGCAATTTCTGGCTTGCAATGCGGATGGAGTATTCCTCGCCAGCGATACTTTTGATCAATGCATTCGATAAGAGGTTCACTGTTATTGGTAAGCTATGAATTGCGATGCCAGAAAAGAAACTATTAGCATACAATGCTCCATCCGAAGTGTTGAATTCCGCAGAGGCAATGTACTGGTTACGATACGTCGCAATACTTTTAATTGCCTGGTCCAGTAAAGCTAGGAGACAAACGTTGTTTCAACATTTCATTTCGAACCGTACTACAACAATTACAAACAGAAATCGTCAATAATATTTACCTTGCGTAACACTCGTATCCCGTGCTACTTCTGTTGCAGTGCCACCGAAACTTTCTACTGCACTCTTGTAATATTTTCCCATAGTAGTATTCGGACTTGAATACAGCACTTTAGGATTTCTGTACATGTTAAGTCCTATCGGAAAAACATTTGTTGATTCGCTTGGCGTATCATAATTTAAGCCCATTAACACAACAGACAGAAGTGGGAGTAGAAACTGAAATAATAGAAACACTAAATTATAATGAAAACAAAGTATTAAGTTAAACGACTAAATAAAAATTATTTAAATTTCGTAAGTTTTGTAACCCAAAAACCTTCGAACATGCACAACTCACTGTGAGTAATATGGTGCTTAAATTTTTTACGGTAAACGTAAATTTCTTATGGTAAAGTGCCGAAATTGTCTGTATATATAAAGCCCAACCATCTATCCGTTGCGATGGAGGACTAAATAATTCATTTAAATATTTTCCATTGTCTTCCTTTTTAATAACTCTGGAATGAAAAAGAAATGATTAATATTTCTTTTACTGGTCGCACTAACTATGAGCAAAATATATTCAAATATAACATACTTTAAGAATACTTCTTCTAGAGTAATAAGCGATACACTAATTCCAGTAACACCTAAATTCTTTTTCTGGTTTTCCACGTTGTCCAAAGATTCTGGTAAAGTTTCAGAGTAGGGTATGCTTAAAACAATCTTCTCACTGTCCACACTCATCGGCTGTGTTCTTGGATCGAACTTGCTTATAACTTTATCAGCATTACACCAGGATTTAGTTGATAATGTAACTTCCATATGACCATAGCCTAAAATCCAACAATGTTGCAATTAATCAGTTTATAAAGCACATATAACTTCAATATCATAACTAGACAGCAGATCTTAGACACCACTAACCGTATTGCTTCTTTAGAAATAGTGACGTGCCGTAACATTTTAATTTTCCCCCATGCACAATCGCAATTCTATCTCCCAGAATATCAGCCTCTTCCATATTGTGAGTGCTAATCAAGATTGTTTTCTTTCCTCTTATTTTCTAGACAAAATGATTAAAATTTAAAAACGCACTAATTGCAAACTATTTAAAATATAAAATCGATTCTTACCAATATAATGTCCCATATATCTCTTCTAGTTTCAGGATCCATTCCTGATGTCGGTTCATCCATGATTATAATCTACATAAAGTAAATACAAATAAAAAATCAATTGCATCCTTTTTTTTTTATAGAACGAAATAAATTTACATTAACGTCACGTAAGGGATTAATAATATTAATATCTGTGGTTATTGGTGTATGTCAGTACTCCTTTTTCGAGAAATGAGTTACAACAAATTCTTACACTAGCATCGCCAATGAGAGACATTCCAAGGCACAGCCTTCTCTTTTGTCCACCAGATAATGTATTTGGTAAGGCTTTTCTTTTTTCACTTAATTTCAATTTGTCAAGTAAAACTGCAATATCCTGTTTGATCTGATTCTTCGGTTTATTGAAACCTTTCAGCTGAAACACCATGATCAATTTTGTCTCACGAAATGCAACGTCATTGGTTTATTTATTGTTAAGTCGCTTACTCGAGCAAAGAACTCCAGCTGCTCGTACACATTCAGATCTGGGAAAACCATATTTTCCTGAGGGCATAATCCCAAATCGTTCCTAATGGTTTCTAAATGGGTTGTAATATCTTTACCGTTTATAAAAACTTTCCCTTCCGTGGCATTTATTACACCTAATGAAAATGAAATAATAGAAAAATTGTACATGCAAGTATATGTTTTTTATAGTATGTATTCAAATTTTCTACCTGTTACAATAGACATCAGTGTAGTCTTTCCTGCTCCATTATGACCTAACAAAGCCGTTATTTGACCTTTATACAAATCCATTGAAATCCCTTTCACGGCTTGGACTGTCTGTAATATAGTTATTAGAGCTGTCGCTTGTGAGATACCGGGTGAACAAAAACTATCCGAATACCCTGGTATCTCATGAAATACCCACGAGTATGCGAGACAGTTTGTATTATTATTACACCGAGACAGTGAATCGTGAAACGGGATATTTTTCTGATTGTAATCGATTGTTCTGACTCGGGTAATTTTCTTTATTTCGAGATAGGCTCGAGTATCCGGATAGTCGGTACTTGCACTAATAGTTATTATCTCATAATCATGATGAAACATACCGTCTTCCTTAGGCAACCAGTCCTATAAGTTTTCTTAAGATTGCGAATCTGAATTCCAGGAGTAAGTACACCTTTCATTACAGGTTCAAAATTTTCATTATCTATATTTTCGTAATCAAAATTATCAATATCTTCGTGAAGGTTGACTTTGTTCTTCTTATTAAACTGCAAAATTGATCTTTCTTGATGAAGCGTTCGTATTACATATTCATAAAGACTACTGAATGACAATATAAGATAATTTACCTTTAAAAAGTAAAGTGGTTCTCTTCGTACTCCATACTTTCCTGGAAGTACAGCATTAATATATACTGCGAGTGTAAAATGTAACAGAAATCCCAATAATGAAAAAATTAATATGAGTCCAACACTTCCAGCAGTATTATATTGTGCATCTCCAACAAAGAACATATTTGACCATTGGATACCAGTTACTGCAAAGTTGAATATATTCAATGTTATGATAATCTACACACCACAATGGAAAAATACTAAATCGACTATTAAAAAACATTTTACATACATTGAGTTTCATAGGCATTTACCTCTTCCAGGAATCTATATAATAATATATTAGGAAATAGTATCCCTAAACCTGGTATTACAGAAAAGACTTGCTGTCTTATTAAATTCCCATGGAGCGAAAAAGATGCGGTGAAGAGAGCCGATAGTGTTATTGTTACATAACGTGCTGTAAAAGAATTAGATTATTAATTGTTTTTGAATTCATTACTATTTGTAGTTTGTACAGAGTTGGAAATGGAACTTACGATTAGAAAAATATGCGGCGACATGCATACCGAATGATATTAAGTGTGCCACGTGTATCGTAAGTATTAACCAAAATATAAAAGTATTACTGTAATACAAGTATGGTTCAACATTTTCAGTGAATGTATTTTTAAATAATATAATTATCGGTATAATATAAAAACTGCTGAACAATACACCCGTAATTAACCAGCTAAGTAAATGTTGCTGCTGTTTTACTCCATTCATAGCCATTAAAACATTCACACCAATATGTTTTTCTTTTGACGCGTAACTTGTTTCTACACAAAGTGGAATTAGGAATGCAATAACTGCAAACATACATATAACCAGTCTCAGTATTGTATCAGATGTATCTATTTTAACGTAAGGTGGATAGGGCATTCTTTGTGTAGACACCTAAAACATTCAAATTTATACAAATTCAGTGAATTCTATTACAGAACTCTCTCCCAATGGTTCAGTATATGGAACTGTAGGGGAATATTTTTTGCACGAAATCAAGTACCCCTACCGATTGTTCTCGATACATGGAAAATGAAACAAACAACAAACAGTTGCCTCCTTACCAACTGGTTGTCTCTCCCAACAGTTCGCAAAGCTTCCTCGTGCATTAACATGGTCATTTGCATTAATCTTTTAGTATTTGTTTGTGAATATGTAATATGACACCAATTTTATATCAATATGTGTGTACGAATAAAATATGTGTCTATCATAATAAAAGATGTGTATCATTTTTAGTATGTTTGGAACAAACTATTAGGTGAGTCGCTTTCGAAATACGAACGCGAACAAGCTTGCTCGATAGTGAGAGAACCCTTCGAAGACGATGAAGGGGAAGGAAAACTATCGAGAAGCGAACTATCGAGCCAGAGTACTTTATTATGCATTAGTATAATATGTAATATCTCTCACCTTTATATCAGGCATTGTATGTAGCGGTGGTGCATGGTTAATGAGAGATTCATCAACGCATAGTTGTAATTGTACAAATTGTACAGCAAAAGAATATAAAGCATATGTATCAAACGATACTTGCTCAAATACATTTTGAAACAATATATTCGGTATTGTCATGGGATGCCTAATTTTGTATCTTATATCGCTTTTATTATATTGGTCAAACACAAGACCTAACACCTTGATATTCCTATGCTGAGCTTCCGTAAGTGTGTACTGTTTTATCATATCTTCTTCAGATGAAAATCCAGATACCACTATAAAATATAATTATTGAAATTGTTAAATGTAAAGTAAAAGTATCGAATAAAACATCAAGTGTTATACATATATAATAATTACTTTCATGTGGTAACATCAAGCATATTCGAGTATCTTCCATGACCTTTTCCGTGTATTCATTTTGTGGCACATAATAAAGGTATGTAAATTGTGTGTTTATCTCTGTTAATTCATCTTTACTTTCTATAGGATAGTAGGTACTTTCATTAATTACACGAGGTGGAAGTACACTAAAATCTCTGACAGCTTGTATTAATGCAAATAAGGCAATCGGTACCATACACTGTAAAAATATTGCTGATTTCCAATGCCTAAGACGCACTAAAAGATTTTTATACAGCAATAAGCTGAAAATTCTGATTTCGTTCGCCATTTGGATTTTTAATTTGTATCAAAAGATTCCGTTTAATTAAATGTTTAAGATTTAACAATCAATAACATAGCTCTGCATACGAATGTGTGTATGCTTCTTGCATACAAATATGCCAGTTACCCACTGCCATTGAAAGTACATAAAAGTACTATGAATAAATAATAAGAATTGATGTATGAATCAGTTCATACTCTCATTCTTAGATTGTATATATCAACTCAATATATGGAACCTTGACAATCAAATTGACTCTGTGTTTATTACGCTTATTGTTGATGAGAATTGTATTTAAATATAAAAATGTCCTTCCAAGCCTTGTCCCCTTCTTTATTTTTGTTGATTGTCATAATAAATGTAACTGGAAAATAAATTATTACTAAATTGTTAGCAACGAACAAAGCGCACTGAAACAAAAATGTATGGTACACATCTTTTAGTTTAATACATATTCGTACCTGACAGATAGATCATATCCTTATTAATCACTATATATATAGTATAGTTTCACAAAACCGGACAGTAATATTTCGTGACGAACTTTTTACATAAAGTTGTGTTATCATATCTTCACGTTAATATGTCACTGTCATTTAATAAAATTATCTATCTCACATACTTTAAATTATACATGTTTTCCCGACAAATGTTTTCCAAAATGAATTCCATACGAACACTAAGCACAAAATACACCCAGCAATTTGACACGCAACGTTTGTATGTACACAATAGACTGACAATTATGTGATTCAACCGCGTTTCTAACCGTCGATAATACTCGTTCAGATGATTCACACCAATAATCTGAACTCTCAAGATAACATTGATACGTATTATAAACAGATAGGAAATAAGAGTACTCACGCCCGGGATTTAGTGTCCCCAGTATAGTGCTGCCCCCTAGTCTAATTTTTAGCCTGGACCAGAACCTGCATCATCTTTTTAGCCTGGACAAGAACCTGCATCATCTTACCTGCATCATTAGCAGCGGATTCCTAATAATGCCAGAGTGGATGCTACTTTTATATTAAAAGAGGCTCTTCTATTTAGGCTCTGATCCAGCCTAAAAGATGATACAGCTTCCAATACAGGCTAAAAAGATGATGCAGGTACTGGTCCAAGCTAAAAAGTTGATGCAAGTTCTGTTCCAGGCTAAAAAGATGATGCAGGTTCTGTTCCAGGCTAAGAAGATAATGCAGAAATGTGGGGACACTAAAACTCCGAGCGTGAGCACTCTCATTTCCTCTCTGCAACGGAGATCAAATTTCAATTTTAAAACTGCAAAATTTGAATTTAGCAATGCAAAAGATTGAACGGATACTGTTAACAGTTAAATCACGTTAGAACACGTGTTATATGTTAGAATGTTGACTGAAAAAAGTACCGCCAAGTATAAATTTCGATTATCTCATATGAGAGTACGCCTTAATGTGAGAAACGTGTGTCGTCACTGTCGTCAGTTGCATGACGTACGACGTACGGTAAGGAATGCCAGTGTTGTGCATAGCGGAGTGGTTAGTATTAGAAAATGAAGCAAACGAGTTTGGCTTTTAGCCAGTGAATTATTGAGCGAAGAAAATTTGAACGTCGATAAACTACGAGACGTGAGTATACAAAAATTTCTGCGCACAACGTTCGCACCAAGACTTTTTTTTGTATACTCTACTTTGAATTGCAATATGCAATACTTCCAAGTCTCATATCATAAATTTTATAAAGCAACAGACTGTTCATATCTTGAATGGAAATCATCATCGAAACGCTTAACGATGGGCAATTAAGATACGGAAATTATTTAAGGATTTGCAATATCTCTTTGTTATCATATCACACGTACACAAGTACACGTATTTTTCCGAAAGGTTAGATAACGTTCGTTATTGTAATGATTTGAAGACTTGAGGTCGTGCCCAAGTTTTTGTTCTTACTTCAGATCCATTTAAGGGAGAGATATTTCAATTTTCATCTTTTCGTTACAAAAAGGAATAGTTTTCCGCGTGTCTATAAGATTTTGCCGCGAATCGAACGTATGGTATCAATGTTATTTTTTCGTGTTATACGATTTATTGGAGTTTTAATCAAGATATATCAAATTAGCAGAAATTATAAACGAATACATGTCAAAATAATTGGTAGTAAATTCACCCAGAAAAGTTGTTAATAAATGCCAAACTTTTATGAATAATTACAATCACTCCCAATGAAAATCGTACAGTGTGTATCCGACGGATATTTTAATGAATTATAAGTTTAGGAACAGGGTAAGGGTTTTCAACGTGTATACTGAATTAAAAAAACAAATTACTAACAAAATGTTGTATCAAACACAAATGACACATTTGTCCAAATAAACGCGGGAAATTTAAATGTACAATTTTGAATGTTAGTGTAATTTCTATAGTATCTTAGCTGTAATTACTTTTTCGTAATAAAAAATAATTTTCCTTTTTCTTTTTATTTTTCGTACGAATTATGAAAATATGTTAAACTAGAACTTGTTGGTAATTCAATTTTTGTCAAAATTCTTATCCTGTTACTAAACTTAGTTTCTGAATACAAATAAAAACAATACTGCAATTGTAACATAACATAAAAAGGAGTAAAATATAAGGTTATTGAAATAATCACCAAAAAGTTATAAATATTCTATTTTTATTTCTACATATGTTTACTTGTTGCAGACAATGCCATGGATTGCTGTTATTTCAACAAAAATGGAAGTCTCGAGTCGGAGCGAGAACTTCCAAATATCTCTAGCCCAGAGATGTTTAATAGCGATGACGAAGGTGGTACACCCTGCAGCGAAACAGTAGAAAATGAAACTACAGAAATACCTGCTAGTCCTGAGAAACCATCTCAAGCTGATTTAGTAGCTAAATCTGATAATAATTTATTAGCGAGAATCAATAAATATTTAAGCGGAATACCTCCACCACCTAAGCATACAATTTGTAGAACCGACTGTTCAGAACTTTTGTTACGTATTTATGAAAATTATCACCTGTTTTGGACACCGAATGTGTTACTGGAGAAGCAATTGCGAGCTGATGCAAACCAAGATTCTTCAGAACAACAAAAAGAAAACATTAGTACAAATAATTCATTGCAACTTGGCAAAAGCACATCTAGGAATTTATCTGTTGCTTTTGATGCATGTGATCCACAATTTCAAAATAATATTAGTAATAAGTTAGATACGAAAGATGTTACGAATAATATTTGCCGTGATAATTTTAGAATAGAACAAGTAGTTACTAATAATAAGACAAACACAGTGTATACTACGAAAAGTACTACAAACACTTTGAGCACTGAGCAAGTACAGGTAACTACAAATAGAAGTAATACAAAAGAAGCATCTTCCATCTCCCCGCAAGAACAATTACTTTTGTATCACACCACTGATGAAAAAGAAGTTACGAATTTGACTTGGCCTGAATCATATCATCACAAATTTCATGGAATTCAGTGAGTGTATAAACACATTTTGATCAGCTTATCCATCATCGGTAACTGTTTGAAAATATTTTATAACACAAAGTACATATTATAAATTTTAGCTACAACAGAAGCAAGGCTGTGGAGGATTTTGAAAATCTTTCTATGAAATTATGCGAAAGGTATATAGGTGGCGAAACTCAATCCACTTGTACTGTGTGGTTTTCGAAGCAGGCACCAGGAAGTGCCAAGAAACGAAATCTTTTAGCTAAACGTGATAATGGACAAAGTCCAGGGAAGAGATTAAGTCATTTGACGCGAAGGCGGAGGACATTTTCTAGTGCGAATTTACAGGGATTGGCGCTCAATAATAAAAAGCTGCTAGTGTTAAATATTAAGTGAGTACTAAACAAAGCTTGTGAACTGTTAGGGTATTGATTTCGTACAGCAGTTTTAATCAGTTATTTTCGAAACCATTTCAAGTCCTAATTTCAAACATTTATTCATCTTCCTCCTTTGTAATTTAGGAAACCTACTATTAAGAAAGGCAAAAGTCCAAGAGGAAAAAGTCCGCGATGCAAAAGTCCAAGAGGAACCCCAAGGAGTTCAACGAAGAAGAAAGTTGCTCGAAGACTTGTTCTGGACGGGCCTAGTCCTTTGAAAGCAAAAGTAGAAACATCAAAGCGGGCCTTGTTTCAAAGTCCCCCATCGGATAGAGCCGGGCCGAGCAAGTTATTCTCAAGTGGAACGAGTGCTCAGAGTATTAAACGTGCATTATTCAGCAGCGGAACAAAGGAAAATAATGTTGAAGTAATTCAGAAGATAGAAGAATCAAGAAAAAGGAAAAACGAAGAAGAATTAGAAGGACCACGATTCAAGTGGCCGAAGAGTTTATCTTTCGATTGCTCTCACGAAATTCATAATAGCTCTACGGTTACATGGGATAGACATTCATCTAGCAATGTAATCGAGAAAACTAAAACATCTTCGAACGAAGGAAGAACTGAGCTTAGTGATGCTCACAGAAAAGTGCGTAGCTGTCAAATACAGTGGAACTCCGACTATCCGGCTTGAACGGGACTGGGATCGGAATAATCTCAAAAATTCGTTAATCACATGAATAACACAAATACATTTTATGTATTTTATTTATTGGACATTTTATACGCATACTTTTACAACAATATTGTTAGTATGAAACAAAAGACATATACATACGGTATAAGTTTAATTTAATTAGGATGTTGTAAAGAAGTCTGTGAGTTTCTTTTGTGTCAGATTTGAGTGACGCTTACGTGTCGCCGGTCTCGTAGACGCTTTGCCATCATGAGCTCAGTCGGTTCTGAGTCATAGACTCAGGATATTGATTAATTAGCGGATTAAAAAAAGACTGGAATTATATTTGACAATCCGGATAAACGGAATTCTACTGTATATTTAATTCCTTTTCTTTAAAGCATTATAAGCTTCGATGAAAATATATATATATTCTTTTTGTTTTAGAAACTATTATGGGCAGTAGCAGAAGCTTTAAGAAGCAAAGGAATCGGTATGACTCATCCGCAGTTCAAGCAGTATGCTACGAATTTAGCAAAGACCATCAAGAAATATATGCCCGATCTTGAAAATAGAAATATTCCCCGCAAGCCGGGAAGTACAAGTGATCGCATGTTAAAACTAGCAAAACATCATGTTTTATTTATAATCGAGACGGGACCAACCGATTGACAATACTCGTTGCTACTAGACGCAAAGATATCGACGCAACTTTACGCGAAGTTTACATTATTTAAAGTACAAGTGATCATTGGTACGTTAAGGTAGCATATGCACGCGTTCAATGGATTTTATTTAATAAAATATATAGTGAGATGTACTTGAAATGTATTATAACTAAATAGCACGTGGAAACACTTCGACGCGCAAATATGTGTGACTGTAAAAAGGGTGATGTTTGAGGAGTATTAAGACCTTTTTTACTGCATAAATATGAACGAAAAGGTTGTTTTAAATATGCCTATTTTTTTATTAGCGGTACAATAGTAGATAGATAGTTATATATATATATATATTTCACAACTTATAAATAATTGATAAAAGGTGCTTCTTTGAAACAAAAACGTAATTTGCAATTAATTTTAAAGACAAGGCATGTATACATACGTATACAGGGTATCCCAAAAATGTCGGGAAATCTTGAAAGGAGTGGTTGCCGAGGTAATTTGAATCAAATTTGTTCTTAGCGAAAATTTCCGTCTCGTTTTTATTAAGAAGTTATTAACGATCATAAACACGGACCAATCAAAGCGCGGCTATTATTTCAAATCACCTCAGGAACCACCCCGTCCAAGGTGTTACGACATTTTTTAGATGCCCTGTATATAAATCCTTCATATCTAACATACAGTTGTGTCTAAAACGTTAATGAGGGCGAGTAAAAAAATAAAGACTAATCGCATTCTGCAGCCGCGATACTTGTGTTTATCGATTCCCATTTTTATTCCGCATTCTGGTGACCTACCCTGGCGATCACCTCGTCCAGTATTTGCGTCAGTTCTTTATTTTCTTTAGTCTTTTGCTCGACCAGTTCAGCTAACGAATTACTTTTAAGCTCTGCTTTCCTTACTAAGGCGTGGAGCGTCACTATTTCATCTTCGTGTTGTTTCCGTATGTTCTCCAAATCAGAATTAGCCCTGAAATATTGATTAAATTGTTCAATGGTATAATACTGATTAAATGGTTAAATCGTATAATACTTTAGTAATATTTTTCAACACCTATATTCAATAAAAATTATAAAAACACAATCTTCGCCAGGCGGATACGTTTTAATGAGAACAAATGATGAACGAATATATTCCGTGTCTGTGCGGATAGTATAAATCTACCTATATGCGGATACGTACTTCTCGAGTTGGGACAAAGCATGCGCTTTTAAGCTGTCGTACCGCGTGTGCAAGCACTTTATAGTGTCCATATTTTCCTGGATACTTTCTCTTAATACTATCTCATTGTTTTTGTATACCGATACGACTGATTTCATCTTTTCGTATTTCTGATGAACATCATTGAACGCAGCCTCAGTGTTCGATAGATGAACATTCGTCGCCTTCAATTCTTCCTGATCCCTTCCTTTTTCCGCAAGCAGCCGGCTAATCGATTTTTCATATTCCTCGACCACGACCCTGAAAACGTCAATTCAATTATCTCTATTGTCTTAACAGCAGAATTGTCCCTCGAGTAACAAACAACTTACGTCATCTCAGATTTACTCTTCACCTCCTGCGCCATTTGTGCTTGTAATTGATTAATTTTCTCTTGCAAAGAGTTCTTCTGCCTTTCTAATTTTTCCAATTCCGCCTTGTGCTCTTTCTTTTGTTTCTCCAGTTCTTCTTCCAATTGTAGTACAGTCGACCTCACTAGTTCCAACTCCTTGCTCATGTTAACATCGTTGATGAACGGAGTTTCTGACTTTGGTTCATCTGCAGCCTGTTCCTGTACACATCCGTTTTACATGAGGTAGCATCAAAAATATGTTTTAAAAAATTGACAAGTAAAACGGCAAACCCGATTTGTACAAAAAGGTCTGAAAATTATTTTCTATTTTTACTTTAATTTCTTTAAAATAGTGCAAAAAAGTAGAAGCTGTATAAATTTAAGTTAAGTTGCGCATTATGCTATTGTGTAATATGTTAATATGTTCGTGTATTGTAAATACTATACGGTTTGTTGGATTAATGGTTCAGAATTGTACAATATATGTATTATAATCGTTGCTTACACTTTTCTCTTTGGGTTCTTCCGTTTTCGGTGTCATGTTTGTGGTGATGGGACTGTAAAACAGTAGCCTGTCTATAGCCGCTATGGCAGGATTACGTTTCGGGGTGCCAATGCTTGGCGGTGGGCTTTCGGTTTTCCCATTTTGTTCCTCCTCGTTGATCGGATCTGTGTTCTCTTGTAGCAACATATTACTGGTATCCCCCACCAATGGGTCAAACTTTACATACAACGATTCCGCTCTAAGACGGTTTCTGGTTTTAGAATTGCCGCGAGCTATCAGAAAATCGAAGCTCGTCGGGTCTTGGAATACTGCAAGCAGTAGATACCATTAACATACATACACATGCAACAGCAACTGAAACTATGAGACAGATTTAAATGACCGAATGTCTTGTTTCGTAATTATTAATATCGTGAAGATGTATTAGCGTCAAGTAGAGGTCCTAGAGACCTTTTTACAGTACTCACTATCAGACGTCGCTGTAGTGAAGCAACAATCGCTTTCTTCTGGGAATTCAAACGAAGACTTGCAAATATCATTTGCCACTAGCTCGGCAGACGATTTTAGTTCATCGAAGTTCGGTTGTTCGACGTTAGGCAATCCTAATGAAGTACTTTGCCTCTGAGGCTTGAAATCCGTGTACTGATCCTCCTCCGGCACAGCCTTCGGTGTCAACGGTTCATCCTTGACGGTTGGTGTGCCAGCTAACTTTTCCCCAGGTGATTGCTCCCCTTTCTCATCCTCTGTTTCCTTCAGCGATTCTGTCGCATCTGTCTTCTCTAATACCGCTTCTACCTCGATACTTTCGCTATTTATTGGCGTAGCAAGTTTCACGTCCTCGGTATTTCTATCGTTTTCAGTCTCTGCTGGAGCATTAGCCTCGAAGCGGTCCTCGGCTCGTTCAGAGGTCCTCGGTATCGCGCAAGAAGTCTCGCTCAGCAATAGTAAATTTGTGCAACTATCTCTGCTGATCGCGGCATCGCAGAAGTCGGAGGAAACGGTTGCTAGTTGACTATCGTTCTTATCGCCGGTCTCTCGTGCCGAAGAGTTCGATAAATTTTCGGGAACCTCGGTAACCGGTAGATTAGAATTGTTTACGTGAGTTTCGTTCTCGCACAGTCGCGAGGAGTTCGTCAACTGCAACGATGGCAGAGTCGATATACTAGGCAAAGATAAGTCTTCCGTATGTTCTGCGAACGGGGACACAGAGGACACAGAATCTGTTACGGAGTATGGTACAATATTTACATCTATAGATTCAGTCTGGTCGTGGAAATCTTCGACTACAACCTGGGCTTGGATATCTTCGACTATAATCTGCTGGTCGTCGATTATAGGCGCGTCTGGACTGACTCTACCGGGCGACAAACACTTGGTAGTATTCAAATTAGACCCCTCTGTGCTATGTGACGGCAGTGGAAGCTCTTCGACGTTGTCGAAGCTGCAGGTTTCTGAGCTGGCGGTCAGGTCATCGCTCCGACCAGGAGAGATTGTTACCTCGATCGGCTCCTCTGTCTGTGTCAAAGGAATCACCAGAATCGGTCTATCCTGTAGATCCTGCGGATTCTGTGAGTCCTGTAGATCCTCTAGATCCTGTGTGCGATCGTTTGCCGTGCAGGGGCTGGTCTCGATTACCTCGGGTACGTTGCAAGAGTCGACCAGCAACGAGCTGTCGTTCCCTAGGCTTTTTGTGAAATCGGTGATGGTCTCGTCGGTGGCGGACGCGAATGTCTGGTCGAGACTGATGTCCCGTGTATAGTTGATCGAGTTCTCCTCGTTGTTCAGCTTAATCTCGGCGCAACCAAGGATTAGCTCGTCGACACCCGGTATACTGGAGTCCAAGTACGAGGTGTCCGATATCCGGTCCAGGCTTTGGGTCACCGAATCCGAGCATACGCCGCTGCTGCTCTTGGTACTGCGGGTGCTGCTGAGACTCTGGAAACTGCTCGACGAGGACAGGGACTCCGGGACTGTGTAGCCGATCGATCCGACGTCGGCGAACTCCCGAGCGAATCGGACCTTCACCTCATACTCTGATGTCTTCTGTAACGAACTGTCGTTGCCGCTCTGGTGGAGAGAAAAACAGAAACGCAATTAGTCCAGGGTCCGACGAGGGAAACGTTTCTTCCTAAGTGTCTCGCGCCGATCTCGATGGAAAATCGAGCACCGATCTCAAACGATCGAGTTGGTCTACAACGTTCCATACAATATCGGGAGGAACGCTTTAAGAACGATCCTGCGAGCAAGTTGAAAGTAGATCGATCGCGCCAACACCGCATTGGCATAATTTTTCTAGTAATTGCGGACGTTCTTCCGTTCGGATCATTTTACAAACGAGACTCGCAGCGCAAAATACCGGTGGCGTGGGCGACGTCCTTGCCGGAATCGCTGCAGCGCGTAGCAGCAGTTTATTGATGTATTCCATATTTCCTATGATAACGCGAATTCCCTCCGTGTATACCGCGTATCTCGCCGTTTCACTGACTGAGCCAGATCAGCTGACGCCCGAACCGATGCTCGCGGATTTCTTTCGGGAATTGCGCAACTTCTTCTGCCCGCTGCGACTAATTATAAAATATAGGGGCGGAGACCGACGGAAAGAGAGAGAAAGAGACAGAGAGAGAGAGAGAAGGATTTTGTTTTGCTGAATCTCGCGGCCGCGTAACCATGCCAAGAACAGTTATGAGCGGGACTGCTGGTGCGGCTGGCATATTTGCGATAAAAAGCCCGACTGCCCGACTATCGTCGACGACGCGATGCTTCCCCATTCCTGCGCTATCGGCTATGAAAGGTAAGTCGAAAGGACTCTGCTCCCACGGACGTTCATTTCCAAGGCTCGGTTCCGTTTGATTGCCGCCGATCGGCCACTGTAATCCGAGTTGAAACGAGCCGCGTCGCGTCGATGTCTCGACCAGTGCGTCCGCAATTGTCTTTGCGAATGTTCGGTTGCTCGGCGAAAGTATCACTTTATTTTCATCCGTTGTTGAGCAAAATGGATTTCTAAGGCAAGGAGTTCGAATTTTTAAAATTGCTGTTTTGCGTAGAGATTCGCAGTCTAGGGTTCGAGGACTTCGAAGGGAAGCAAGAAGGCCGGGACTTTTCGCGAAAAACCGGAAGCGTAACGTTTTAGGACACAAGCTTATCAATCGCCGGACGTTATCGTGGCGTGGTGAATGGAAAACGAAGCGATCCCGACGCGGGTCCACCGCGAGATTACCTTGCGAATGAGATTCCCCATGACTTCCCAGAGGACCTCCGGTTTCGACTGCCACTGCCGGCAGATTTCGAGGCCATATTTACGCGCCCGGCCACGGAACCCCACGTAGCCAGTTTCCTTAGTTCCCCACCTTGATACCCTCACCCCCGACACGCTTATTTTCGACCACGTGAAACGTCTTTCGTCAGCCATTCACCCCTTTTCCCGGTCTTTGTGTGTTCTCTATTTTGCTCGGCTCCGGCACCGGCGACCGTTTACTCCAGTTTCCCTCGCTCCCCGACCTCTTCCTGTCCGCCATTTTTTCCAAAAATTAAAAATATCTAGAGTTCACTGACACCGACGGAGTTATCAGCGTACTATTACGCGCCTATAGGCATTCTGAGATTATAGTCTGTCGCGTGGGACCTGCGTACAGTTGAACCGATAGTAACAGCTGATATTGCACAATTAGCAGTTCTTCGAGAGGTCATCGGCTTACACCGAACTAAACGATATATGTTTTAAACTTTCAGGACCAAATAAAAACGTTGTGAAAAGTGCCGTTTTTATTGTAATTCTTACCGGTTGCAATTTTTTCAGTCTTTTTTGAAAAGTCGGGTCGTTGGATCCAATTTAGAAAAAGTTATACTGCTTTAAAGGGCGTTTGGATATTTTCATGAGACTGTGTAGGTGTTCAATACTATCTGATTCGTATCGGCACGTATCGTATTTTAAACTTTCATT
>CM052120.1:1663055-1695193 GCA_028454245.1 Halictus quadricinctus
AATTTAGAAAAAGTTATACTGTTTTAAAAGGCGTTTGAATACTTTCATGAGACTGTGTAGGTGTTTATGCGATCCGTATCGGCACGTATCGGTAGCTAAACGGAAAAAAGGATTATTCTACTGGAGGGAACCGTTCCGTGTCGGTGCGGATAGGATATATAAAACGGCCTTTTACTCTTTCTCGAATACTTTACCATCAAGGTGCCCGGAGACCAAACAACATGCGATCGCTGCCATTACGAGCGGGTTAACAGCGCAACAGTCGAGGAGACTCGAGTGTGCACGCAACAAATTAGTTGTTGCGATAGATCTGCTGGAGAACGAGCCAATTAGACACATATTAGCGCGTTTATACAGATTGAATAACAGTTAAGCTTCTCGAGTTCCGACTAATTACCACTCGCTCAGTTTTGTACGACCCACGATAAACGCGAATCAAAGTGGTCCATAAGCGCGTTGTGATTTATCGCACGACGATATTACAAAATTTGGAAAAATATTAACACTAAACCTATCATGGTCAAAACGACGGGTTTTATATTTTACAATCATTGAAACTATAAAAATTCATTCATGGAAAATATTGGAATAAATTTCCTTATCCAAGCATTTATTCTTCTGAAAATTACGGACAATCTTAATAAATTTAGAGTTGCCATTTTTATAAGGCAATATTTACCAGATTAATGCTTGGCAGGTTTAGTGTTAAGTGCGTCTGAAACCACTCTAAAACTGTTTCAAGAAAAGTTTTCTACCGTCCAAATCGGAGTAGAAACGTAATCAATAGAATTCATAAAAATCCCGATAACTATGGCACAAAGACCGTGCCGTGCTCCTGGATTACGTCAATAGCGTGCAACTTTACGACTGGCGTCGAATTCGAAAGTGTGCGCTGAACAAATTTCCGGTGTAAAAACACGCGTAAAAAAAAAACGTGCTACGCACTAATTCGAATCGATCCTTTCGTCCCATTAATTTTCCTCGAAAATTTACATTTTTCCAGACAAATTCATGGCGGAGCAACAATTACAAACAAAGACAAAACTGTCGTGTTATCCGCTAAATGCTGTTGCGTCCTATCTTTTCGTCCCCGAGACTAGATTCGTGAACAATATCGCATTAAAAAGAAGTCGTCGAAACCTGGTTTGCGGTGTCAACATACAATATGGCGGAATAGATCGGCTGAGAATCTCGTCCGGCGGTGATCTGTCGGAAATCCCACCGTCGAACGGTCGCAGGGAGGTTCGGGATCGGTGGACTCGCGGGCAATCGATCGGAGACGGTGTAGAAGCACGACGAGAAATGTGGGTCAGCGGCCTGTTTACCGACTGGCAGAATCTTCCGCGTAACGAAACGGGTTACTGCGCGTCGATACGACTCGAAATTATAAGGACAGAGCCACGCACCGTGACGTGTACACCGAGCGCTTTTACTTGCTAATCTACGGCGCAAAGCGAACGCGTACACGGTCGAGCACGCCGACCGCGAGCCGCTCGTCCGATCGCGCACCGACACTACGCGATCGGTGGCGACTCCCTTCGAAACCCGAGAAGCTCGCGAGCTCCTTATTCGGCGCGTTCTTGACATCGTCGTGCAACACGCACACACCTTATCATCGACATGAGTCATTCCCATCTGGTCGTGATGACATAGAGCAAGGAGAGAGAGAGAGAGAGAGAGAGAGAGGCTGATACTCCTTAAAGGGGTGTGTCTCTCTCGCTCTCTCTGTTCCCATACAACTAGACTGCGGATTTTATGCATTTATGGCAAAAATACGAACCAATACACCGCACCAATAAATCTCTTACGACTTCATAATATCACTCGAAAGTAAATAGCTGTTTGGTTCCTATGTCTTGCAATTAATAAAAAGAAGTTTTCTTTTGTATAAAGATCCGCAGCCTGCATATAACAAGTACCAAGAACAACCGTGTCGAACGGAAGCGCCGCGCTGTGGGCATTTAAATGGAGATAAAAGACGAAACATCCGTGTACGGTTACCTAACCCTTTGCACTCGAAGCTATTTTAACTCCGAAACATTTCTTCCTACCTAGAATATTTCCCTTCTATGTACAGTGACTCCCACTAATGTTCGTGTGCTCTTAAAAGTCGCATAACTTTGTCGATATTGGACTATACTGCTTGAATTTTTTTGGGAAGTTAGAACAATTGGATCGCTACATAACGTGAGAAAAATGTTTGATTAAAATTGAAATTGGTAGAAATTGCAGAGAAAATACTAAAAGTTGTATTTTGTACCTTTTTTATGTGGACTTACATTGAAAAATGAGGAAGTACCATTTGTAGATCTGTATGAATTATACATATTCTGAGAATTTGATCAAAGTCGGTGAACGTTGAGCTGCAATGAACGTTGCAATGAGCTGCAGATGTTCCAAAATGATCACTAGACTGCGGATCTTTATGCAAAATCAAATTTTTATACATCAATTGCAATCTATAGGAGGTAATTCAAAATTTATTTTGCTCATTAGTCATTTTTATATGTTAAAAATGATATATCGACATTGTTAAACTCTTTTAATCTTTTTACTGCTTTGAATTATACCTACTCATTTTTGTCATAAGTGCATAAAATCAGCAGTCTAATAATGACACGAGGGCGAAATTACCTGACAAGGCCAAAAATCTGCGACTTTCAAGTTTTCATCGTTAAACGTTTGTAGCTCAGTGCAATATTGACCGATTTCATAATTACATATTCAGAATATGTATGATTGATACAGACGTACAAAACGTACTCTTTAAATTTTTAACACAAGCCCGCATAAAAAAGTTGCAAAATACAACTTTTAGTACTTTCTCTGTAATTTCGACCAATTGCAATCTTAATCAAACATTTTTCTCACTTTATGTATAGTCCAATATCGACAAAGTTATGCGATTTTTAAGAGCGTACGAATATTAGTTGGAGTCACTGTATATATTTTTTTCATGTTATACAAAATGGTGCAATTTACTCGTACAATACTGAAATGTTTAGTAATTTACTAAATGCAATCGAATTTAATGTAAACAATATTTTGAACAATGCTTGAACAATTTAAACACGACTGATGTATATTGCTTTGTAACAATAACAAGACTACTTCTATTCAAACCTCATACTATTTTTAATCTAACATTTGCTCCAATAAAGAAGTTCGTTCAAAAATATCTGATGAAAACATTTGTATAATTTTTCTAATTCTGAAAGAAAAAATTACGAACCAGTCATTTTGACTGGACCGGTAGTTCTAGTGTTAAAATACCTTTCATACTTATTTCAGTGTCCACGACATCGATTAGAGAAAAATCGAACAATAAGTTCCACACAGCGTTCCGTGCACCGTGCGCCGCCTCAATAACAATATAAACTTGAATCGATCCGTGTCATCTAAAATGAACGTCTTGTCTGAATCACGCGTACTAACTGGTCGCGTTTTACCGGTGATACTGTACTTTCCTGGAGGACACTTCCGGTAGACATGCTAGGAAAACAAAATCCGGGGGCCCCTTATATACGGTCCTGCAAGCTACGGACCGTTCGACACAGCGCACCGTGCGCCGCCTCAATAACAATAAAAACTTGAATCGATCCGTGTCATCTAAAATGTCTTCTCTGAATCACGCGTACTAACGGGTCGCATTTTACTAGTGATACTGTACTGTCGAGGACACTTCCGGTAGACATGCTAGGAAAAGAGAATCCGGGGGCCCCTTATATACGGTCCTGCAAGCTACGCACCGTGCGCCGCCTCAATAACAATATAAACTTGAATCGATCCGTGTCATCTAAAATGAACGTCTTGTCTGAATCACGCGTACTAACGGGTCGCGTTTTACCAGTGATACTGTACTTTCCTGGAGGACACTTCCGGTAGACATGCTAGGAAAAGAAAATCCCGGGGCCCCCTTATATACGGTCCTGCAAGCTACGGACCGTTCGACACAGCGCACCGTGCGCCGCCTCAATAACAATATAAACTTGAATCGATCCGTGTCATCTAAAATGAACGTCTTGTCTGAATCACGCGTACTAACGGGCCACGATTTACCAGTGATTCTGTCGAGGATACTTCCGGTAGACATGCTAGGAAATCGAAAGGTAGAAAAGAAAATCCTGCAATCTACGAACCGCTATCTCGCAACAATTTTTGTCTATGTTTACCTAGAAAAGTATGTTGCTCCAAAATGGTCACCCGTAGTCTTAGCTGGACGGATCGAAAGAGAGCTAGCAGTATAGATGTACACGGTGTAGGTATAATGTTATGAATCGAATTGCACGGAATCGAGAGCGAGAATAGCGGAGAGAAAGAGAGGAGCGGAATCGATGAGAGAAACACGGTTTGCAGTCTGCTCGTTTGCTGCGCCGACCGACGAATTCCGTCGGAGGAACCAGCCAGAGCCACTCACCGAACCTGACGATCAACGAACGATTTATGTCTCTCCTCTCGAACTTCTAATATTAGCGCGGAGCATTCTCCAGTCGATACTCTAAGACATGCACTACCACTGGCTGGCACGCGCGCGAGCGTTCGCGGAACGTGGTGCACGTACACGCCTAGGAGGATGTGCGCGTGGGGACCCGTGGTGTAGAACACACTCGGGAAAAACGCTGCAGCGTCATGGCTCACCTTTCCACAAGACGATCCCGCGGTCTAACGTGGTACAGGCCTCTGTCACGGAAAGAAAGACCGCCGGCCACGGGAGAGTCATCGCCACCGTACTGCCTAACGATGATACGCGTTCTGATTTCTTTAATACCGCTGTTCGAACGTCGAACCGCGCACACGCCGCACGGGCATTACGCCATAGACACGGAGTATTCGATCGCTAGCGAAGCTATGACGTTTTTCAGGAAGCAATTTCCAGTACGCATGCGTACGTAAATTGTATTCCATGAATACGGCTTTAACTCCGGGACATCAAAACTGTACCCGAGTAGGGCCTCTCGGAAATTTAACTGTGTGGAGTTTCATATGCAGACAAAAGCATATGTAGCGTCCGACCGTGTCCTTTAAATTCCGTTGGCCCACCTTCTTTACACTCTGTACAAATGTTTCTACTTTCTTATAACAATTTCATAAAACATGTAAGCACATATACAGTAAAATGTATGGGACATATTAATTATAGAAAGTTTGATGCAAGAATCGCTAACTGTAAGAACCGAAATAGTGGACGCTGATGACCTTGATGGTAATGAGACCGTTATAAGTAAACAACTATATCCAAACAGAATCGAAACAAGAATCATAATCGAAGCCGATATTAGCTGGAAATTTCGGTTCTTCGTGACAGTTATTTATTTGAAATTTCAGTTTCTCCTAACTGTTTCGATCAAAACCTTTTTCATAACCGTTTCAAACGAATCTGAGTTCCGAAAGTCTCCTTGTGAGCGGCGGTTACATGTATAGGAAAAAGTTGTTTAAAATCATGCCCCCGACAACATATTTAAAGGTCATCGAATTCGAAGAAAGCGGCAGCTTTCAGCAGAATTACCCTAATATTAATCGCCGTTACAAAAGTTTTAAACTTTATTGTTTACAAAGTGTACGCATTTTTATCGAGTTCGGTTGCGCCGGTTCGTTCGGTTTTCGTCAAGACGTTCAATCGCAGAATAACTCCATGACTTTTTGGTGGGCATGCGTTCTTTTTCGGACGTCAAATAAATGCCGCCGCGCGAGAAGCGAAACTTATTTTCGTTTCGCGGTGCTCCTGGAGATTCAGTTTATTTATAGGGATTCTCCGACTGTTGGCGAGTGTTGGCAATAAAGACAGGGGGAAAGATCGGAACAGAGAGGAAAGACAACAAAAGAAAAGAAAAGAAAAGAAAGAAAACAAAAAGAAAAGATGAGAGCTAATCAAATAGAGGGGAAAAAGAGAGTTTAAATACCTGGAAACAAGACGACTGAATCGGAGGCGAACCATGAAGAGATGCAGTGACTTCGCGAAGCACCACATGGGTACCTTCGGGAACTGAACAACCGGTACCTCTTGGACTTGTCATGTCAAGGATATCACTCGGAACACTTAAAAACTCCTTGTTGTTTTATCGAATGCTTTCGCTGTTACACTGCTCGCGTTCCTGGTCACACAGAAAATCACTTTCGGTCACAACGAGTTTCGTATCACAATTGAAAAATACTTGAAACGATCGGCGTCAGATTTCACGTTCTCTGTTTCGCGACGTCCGAACAAAATGACGACTTCTGAAGTTCTGAACATGAATTCCCGCCAGATTTTAGTATCACCGAATGACCAATGTCGCCACCTTGAGCTCGTAAAAGTCCGTAACAAAGAGTTGAAAATTTCGCAGATCTCCTGCTGGAAGATCCGTGTACTGCGGATTTGCTTTATTTAGCGCAAATTTTTGCTAATCATAGTTGTCGCATCTAATCATTATACAGAGTGTCCCAAAAATGTTGTACTTCCTTCACAGGGGCGATTCCTAAGGTCATTTGAAGTAACTTTTTCCTTTACGAAAATGTTCTCCGCAGCTTTGTTAAGGAGTTATTAAGGAAAAATGCAGGCCAATCATAGCGCGGCTAGAGCGGATGGATTCCGGCACAGCCAATGGCAACGCCACGCTTAGCGCAACCTATCGCTGATTCGCGATCCGCCCGCTGTAGCCGCGCCCTGATTGGTTCGTGTTTTTCGTTAATAACTCCTGAACGGAGCCGCGAAGAACATTTTCGCAAAGGAAAAAATTACTTCGAATGACCTCGGGAATCACCCTTTTCAAGGAATTATGTATATATATTAAAATCCGTAGGTAAGCTGTGGCTATTTGCTAGATAATCTTACTGAAGATTCTTCGGTAAGGTTAAATCTCCCTTTCCGTTTCCTTCTCGCGCTTGTTTCACTGCCGCCAAAAAAGTAGAAAATCGGTAGAGGTGGTAACACTGATCTTCTCGCTTCCAAAGAGTAGGGGTACAAGACGTAATAGATACATACGTTACTTACTGCGTTGGTTGCGCATGCGCGAAGAAACCCGTCCAACATCTCATCACTGCTTTCAACTACAATATTCCGACGTTTAAGACATGGATCCTACATAGATAGCCTTACTCTGACGGGTTTTCTGCTTAGAATTAACAACGCTCCTCCTCCCCCAATTTTCACGATGTTTTAGCAGCTCCACAACCACTTTTTTAACGGCTGTCCTACGTTTGACAACTTGAATGCAGACAAAGCAAACCAATCGCAGCGCACTTTACAACATAGCTTGGATTAATCTCCACAGCGCTGCTGTGCTGTTTTCGCGGTTGATAATATTATCGATACGGGACTATCGATAGTTGACCGCGCGGCGCGGCAAGTCGTGCCTTTGAAATTTTATAACGGTATCGCTGTACATTCCCCGTTTCCTTTTTTTCGCTTAGCATAGCATCTTAAATGCCGCGTGAACTTTAGAAGGAGAAATGGTCGATATCGGTGTACGATTTAGAAATGTTTATTGTCAAATTTTTTTTATACAAAGGTGTATATACTGTCTTGTTATTACGTACAAGGCAGTGTAAATCGTTCGCGAAGTTTCTCGTTCCATAATTAGTAGTCTTATTCTTCGCTCATGCATTCATTCGATCACACCCTCGTCGCTGCTTTCCTCCTTTTGTTTATTTATTATCAGTACCTCACAATGTACATACACATAAAAATTCATTCACCTGGCTCGGTAACGCATTGTTATAATACGATGCGTTAAAATAAAGCGAATTATATAAAAGAATACTATTCACAATGATCTCCTTTATCTTGGAACTAGTTAAAACGGTTGTTTTAAAGACATTTATGCAGGCGCTAGTCTAAATTTCTGACAGTAATTGTAACTGTTAATTCAGTTAATTCTGTTAATTCACTAACATACTTATGTAATGCATTACGCTTCACTGCGGGGATATAATCACAGAAATTAGCCATAGGCTTCCATGTAAGTTTACGTTCCTTCACATAAGGCACTTTTCTTTTTAAACGTCTATAATAAAATAAGTAATATTAAATTAACTCTGTGCCATTTTGAAACACTATAGAAAATGGTTAACACCTTGTACTGTAAGTCTTACTATAACAAATAGAAGTACCATTGCACAAAACAATGGACCAAAACGGGAAGCACCGTATTATTTACGACAATGAACAGTATATACCGTCATTACCGTACACTAATGCAATCCCATATTTTAGTAGTGTCTATGCACGTTTACACATTGGCGGTATTATTGAAAGCAATGAAATGATATGTCCTAGTTGACAGATACACTACAGTGCCTAGTTAAAATCATTCACCAACAGTTAGTAAACGATACAGTTCATCTTCAACTACTGAAGCTTTGCATGTATTTAATTATGTATATGGATGTAACTGTGGTGGAGGGCGCGACGGTGTTGTAGAATTCTTCTGACTACTAGATGGCGGAGTTAAGAGTCCACTTTCATTTGGGCTTTGCCTCCCAGATTCAGTATTGGAATCAGATTCATTTGTGTCTGTACAAGGGATGTCGTCGGCTAATCGTTGTTGCGCCCTTTCTAGCATATTCAAGTCAACCACATGTGTCTGGATACGATGTGATTCATCCATCACTATATTGGGCACTGTTGCCCGGAGACCAGATCCGGAATGAGACTCTGAAGGTGGTACTGCAGACCTCAAAAGAAACTGAGAACCTTCCTCCGCTGCTGTCATTGCAAACGGGTTAAGCCATTTGACACAGGGTGCAAGTTGTTCCCATGAAATGCGTGATACCCTCAAGGCACATTCCCTTCCTTGAGTGTGATACATGGCTGCTGCCGCTATATGACTATATGGAAACTTCAAACTTCCTTCATCCAGGGTGGCTAGATCCAACAGTTGAGCAGCTTGGGAGTACTGTAGACCACCGTATTGGGGGTAAATGAAAGCACTTGGTCTTGACCAATCACCGGACTCAATTTGCATATAAATATTCAGCCAACCAGGTGCTGTAACCGGAGACAAATTCCACCCAAGACCTTTCAATATCACCAATTCTTTTCCTAAGATTTCTTCTTCTGTGCATGCACCATCTGTGACATATGCAAACTCTGCTATTTTGGGTGGATATATTTCTTCAACCTATAACAAAATGATAAATTTCAATAACTCGTTTGCTTAATCGAAGAACAATAACAGGGAGGAATGAAACAAATACAAACCTTGGCAGCTATAAACAGGCATGTGATTCCTATTAACTGCAACTGATTTTTAGGTACATTTTGATGAATGGACAAATATCTGTCTAGATAGTCCATTGCAAGGTAATAAGTTTCTCTGTGTAGCTTATATACTTCGCAGACCTCAATTAACCAGTCCAACAGAATTGCCCTCATACGTGGCTGTAATGTTGGATGCCTTTGGAACATCTGCGGATTCCTCTGTGTAACAGTTTTCTGATCTCCCGAACACATGAGAGACCAGACTTGAGAACCATCAGCCCATGGAAATGAAGGCAAAGGACTAGGTCTGTTTGTCACATTATTGGATGACGATGGTGTTAAAAAACATGTTGCATTTCGTAGCTCAGACCATGTGGCTGGTTCTTGTTGCTCCTTCAATGGAGATACTTGATGAGGTGTGCACGTATTTTCTAATGAATGTACCGAATGACAAGATTCTGTGTATGATACATTCGATAATGCTGGTATTTTACTGGGGGGATATACATTTTCAGAATCTTCAGAAATCTCGGTTGTACGCCTTTTACGTTTTAAAGATTGTGTAACTACTTTGCCACCTTGCAAATAAGTCTGTGATTTCTTTTCCTGTAAACTAAATAGACCAAGAGGATCTTATTTTTTATGTTGTTCCATGGAACTCCCAACTATATGCATGCATCGAACGAACAAAGCAAAACCTTGATACAAAGTCGTTCGAAAGAATTTTAGATAGATAAAAAAATGTTGCGTGTAAGATTCAGAAAATATTAATAAATTGCTCAGAAAGTGAGTATTCAGTGAAGAAGGTTATACACGTACATTTATGCATTTTTTTTTTCGATTGCGAAGCACGATAAATTGATGAAACCCGGTAGAAACTATTTCCGAAAATTTAGCGGAGTTTTTGCCAAAATATCGAGAAGATACGATGAAATTTCAACGCCAAATGGAAAGTGTTTCACTCACCTTGTCTGTGGCATCTTGTCGCAGAATTGTCGACGTGTTCAAGAAATATTTCCAACGGGAATCAGATTTTTTATTCGAGCAGAAACTGGCTAATGTATCGATGGAACGTCCGTTCGGTTTTCACAGCGTATGCTCATGAATTTTCCCAAGGAAAACGACGAAAAGTGGAAGAGCGCGCGAAGCTTACATGCACTCGATCGCCATAATGCACGTACACTTGGCTACGTTTGATTCAATATTTTATATTATGACTTCTCATTACCGATCGATTGTGCAGCACGAAAATTTCTCGGAGTCTTTTTCGATGTTATTTCTAGCCTCAGAATATCACAGAACCGTAAATCTTGAGAAAAATAAGGGACGTGGAAGTCGAAGCGCGGGAGACCAGCGCGCGAAACGATGACCAACCCCTGCTTGCAATCAGCCACTGTCACGCCCTCTATATATATACCATAACCTCAAATAGTGAAAAAAATTCCAAATTTCGGTGGAACAGCCTCCTCAAGGTCCAATTATTTAATCCCGATACGGAAACACTTGCATATTTATGTACATGCACCGAATTTAACAACTGCAAAACCACCATGAAACGTTGGCGTCGTGTGACAAACGCCCTGCGTATCGCACGGTTTTTCTGTAGTAAAATATCAGAAAAATTTATGGAAAACACTAGGCATTATCCAGGAGAAATGCGTTTTACCATCACAACACGATACATTCGTATTAAAACATGAAATATTGCGTGCAAACGATGCATAAATCCGAGGAGTTGTAGCACCCACGCGCACTGCGCATCTGTATTTCCCGCTCGATTATACCTCGACTTTTATACGAATTTTGTGAAAAATATATTTGCCCCGAACGCACCGTACACTGCACACTCGGAACTGTTGCCCTGGTCTGTCGATGGTGATACCTGGGCACAGAATAACGCTTTTCAATCGCGGACTGGCGTTTACGAATGAGTTTCGCGGGAACGCCAAACTAGTGAACGAGCACCGGTCGTATATCCGTGGCGCTGCTGTGCAATCACACGCGTGCCTGCTATTGGCCGTTACGAGGAGCACAGCTGGCGCTCAGCTGATTCTCGGACAACGCACACAACCTTCGGGTCCGATGCACGCATGCACTTACGCCCGGACCACGCGGGAAATGTGCGCGCGTAAATTGTTGGGCGCGAGTCGTATACCGTAAGCCATGGAAAAGATAGCCTTTGCCACGTATAGCGATTATCCCGTACCCTACAAATCAGGCGTAATTGTCTTTCTAAAATGTGTAATATTCATTTCAGAAACAACACTCCCCGAAGAACGAAATGATTCGTATGACTGGCGTAAAGAAAATATTAAACGGTATAGCAAAATATATTAATCAACCGAAATTTTTTGTGGTTGCGAAAATCGCAATCGACTGTAGTAACAGGAGGAAGATTTTCACGAAAATTGAATTACCTCTTTGTATATATATTTAATAAAATAATTGTAATTGTATATATATTTTCATAACTAGTACCGCAAACTACAGAAATTATTTTTTATTATAAGGATGTAACGGATACAAAAATGTGACGGATCGTTACCTCCATGAAACATAAATGAATCCAATATTCCTAATTTTTGTGCACCATCTTTTAGATTCTAAATTTCCGACTTGAAGCGCCGAAACAAAGCCCCAGTTCGTCACACTTTTATCGCCATGTTTCCTTGTCGACTTCAACTTTTTTACTCTTCACACGACTTCCACGAAATTTTTCCCATCTGTCTCAAACATATTTATTTTACGTTCATCCGTGAAAATAACAGTCTTTCCAAAATTATAATCTTCAGAGAGGAACAGAGAGTGCCTTTAGATCCTGTCATGGGAACCGAATGTGAGCGATCTCGTATAATCCTCTCTGTTAATATATTCCTTTGCAAATTCTATTCTTTTTTTGTCTATTTTTGGCATTCATGTACGTGTTACCAGAGAGGAAATGAGAGCGGTCACACTCGGGGTTTTAGTGTCCCCACTTTTCTGCATCATCTTTTTAGCCTGGAACAGAACCTACATCATCTTTTTAGCCTAGAACAGAACCTGCATCAACTTTTTAGCCTGGACCAGAACCTGCATCATCTTTTTAGCCTGCATTAGGTGCATCATCTTTTAGGCTGGATCAGCGCCTACATAGAAGAGCCTCTTTTAACATAGAAGTCGCATCCATTCTGGCATTATTTGGAATCTGCTGCTAATAGTGCAGGTAAGATGATGCAGGTTCTGGTCCAGGCTAATAATTAGACTAGGGGACAGCACTATACCGGGGACACTAAAATCCCGGGCATGAGCACTCTCATTTCCTCTCTGTTAATATACTCCTTTGCAAATTCTATTCTTTTTTGTCTATTTTTGGGATTCATGTACGTGTTTCATCGTGATACGAGTATAATTGTGTATGCACGTCCTCTGTCGTTCAAATTGAAATGGCAGGGGTTACAGATTTCGCTAGCAAGTCATTAAAACTGCCGCTGGATGGTACCACAAATTTGGCGGTATGAGGCCAATGTACCAATCGTTCAACTCGATCGGTAACTCCACGGCAGATTTTGGTCAACGTCTGCTGGAATTCTGGGTTTCTGCCAGGTCAAATTTGGCTATCCAGACTCTTTTACAGTAATATTAACTCGTTCCCGAAGACATAGTTTTCTGACTGGTTTAGCAAATTAAGGCTTTTTAATTTCAGTCTGAATGATATAAACGTAATTATATTTTGAGCCAGTTAGTCATTTACTCTATGAAAAAAGCACATTCAGTTCTGAAAGTGTGCGTGCAGATTCGAGTTTTCAGAATTGTTTAACGTTGAAAGATTTTTCTTGCCAACAATCAAAGCACGAAACGAGTTCAAATGGGTCTATAGCTAGTAATGAGCTCCCTCCACGCGGAGAGCTTCGAAACAGGCAACGATTCTTTCTGTCGCGACAAAGAAAACATTGTGTCGCGGGTCGTCGCTGCAGATGTCTCGGCAGCTTTTATGCTCTCTCAGGCGATGAGAGTTCCTCGCAATTTCCGTGTTTTTCGCCGAACTCGCGCCGCTTTGCCAAGTACAAAGCGAAAATGAGATATTACCGTTGAGCGCAGTCCGCTCGCATTTTTCTACGCGATTAAAGTCGAGCATATTGTGTTCATTCCAAACAGCCCACTGCTTTTGTCTCGCGGAATTAACACGTGCACGAGCACGGCCAATTATTCTGCACTCGACACGAAACTTTTAACTCCGAGGAAAAGGTCTCTTCATTGAATCTGTACAAATTTGGAATAAGCAAAGGTATATTTCTACTGTTTCCAAAGTAGGTATACACATAAATTCGACGTCAAGCGTCACTGTCGCACGGAAGAGCGTTACACATTAGTACATAAATTTCGTTCATCTGTCGCGCGTAAAACAAAGTTCGACATTTTCATTTTCCGGTGTAAAAAAAAAAGATATATATATAGGCGAAGAAAATAAAAGGGGAGAGGTGGAAAATATTCCGTTTGCAATGAAACTCGCTCTTTACGAGCCGAGAGTGTGTATTGTTCCCCCGGCATGTTCAAACTTTTTACGGCCAGCCGAGTTTAGTTATAACTCTCGATATAAAACGGCCATTTAGTTTTTGCGATAAATTTCGCGGGAAAACTCTTCACGGTGAATCTCTCGATCCGTTTTATCGAATTTACAAGTGTCCCTTCCCCTCCCGGCGAAACCTGGTTTTCCTCCCCTCTCCGCCGGGTGTACCTTTTGTTCTTTCCCGTTTTCGGTACCTTCGCCGTTTGCCTCGGCACTCTAAACTCCGGATATAATATTTTAGGACAAAACCTGCCTGTGGAAGAAATAAAATTGTGGAACGCCACCGGGTCCACCGGATTTATACCGTTCGAGCGTGGGTCAAGAACAAGATTTACGACTGGCACCTTCCCATGGCGCCGATCTCGAGGATGGCATTCAGAACGGCCCATGAATTATTGGAGAATGTTCGCGGAAGTTTCTGTAAATTTCTTCGACGGATATCCGTGCTACGTGTGTCGCATCCCGCCGGGTTAAACGGTTCTGTAAGTCACGAGACACTGAACTATTCGAAACTGTGCCACATATTGATTGGAATCGATTACAAACAATGTGTTTCATGGGATATACTTTCAAGGATGTACAGGCACAATGTTAAAGCGTTGTCCTTGCTCTTCATAAATAATTACGAAACAGAGAAAGTGAGAACTCAACCCTTATGTCGGTAAGCAAAAAGAAATTCCTTTTTGTAACATAGGTTTGTACGGTTTTATACATATGGTGTATTATATGTACAGTGTTTATTTTATATATGAGCCATTTATTTTGAAAGTGGCCCCATTTATACTTAAATTGAGGGTTTGCGTTTCAATAAAATTAAAAATATACGGATACCAATGTGTCATACTGCTTAAGTGTATCTAAAAGAGTTCAATTTACAGTTCCTATTCAAATAATAGCAATTATTAAGTGAATAATATGTGTTTTCTTACCAAAAATGGAGATAAGCCACTTTCAAAGTTAACAACCGGATTTGTTATAAAATTTGAAAGAGTCCAAGTCCATTTGACATAATTTAAAATGCTTCAAATTGAAAAAACAATACACAATTTACTTTATATATCTTCATAACATTTCAAAAAACATAATTTATACAATTCAGGACATTTTCTAACTACATAAATTACATAACAATTTACTGCTCATCTACATTTTGTGTATGCAGGAGGGATTTGAGGAAGTCATGGTGTTCCGATGGTATGTATCGTAGTAAGTAAATCATGTCCTTGTATTTCGCTGTTGTAATTCGTCTCATATTTTTATAAATTGGTGTCAATACAATATTTTCAAACTTTCTTGGTCTACCCCGACGTGGTAATACATCCAGGATTTTAATCTTTGCATTCTCATCCATTGATATCTTATAGAAAATTTTATACGGTTCATCTCTCAAAAAACGCATCCTGCATATTTTTAACCAATTTACTGTTTCTCCGTTAGAATTCTTTACCCTTTTAAAAATTGTGTCCTCCAAACATTTTGATGGCATGAAATCCTCTTGTTTCGTTTCATTTAGAATAAAGTTATTACCTTTCCTGCACTTTTTCATAATTGGACTTGGGCCACGTTCAAAGTGACGGTTTTAATTATTGAACTGCGAAAACTGATGTGTCCAGAATTATCGTATATACTCTGAATATACTTAACCGCAAATGTTGTTTATGACAGGTAACTTGAAGTTGTACACGTAACCACGGGCAACGAGAAATAATTGACAAAAGGCCACTCTCCAAATGAACGGCTCAACCCAAATTACTTGTGAGAGGCCAAGAAGCTTCGCCATGCTTTTCTACGTTGGATCAAAGAATAGTATCTCCTGGCCGATATATGTCCCAGGCTGGACGCGTGTTTTGGACAAATATCGAGCAACCACTGTACATAGTTTAGTCGCGGAGTGCGACTGCAAGATGTACCATTCCCGTTATTTACTTCACAGCTTCGATCCCAGGGAATAAATAGTTCGAACGGTGCTGGTTCATCCGACCCGGCGGAAGGCGCGCGTATCAGAGCCGGCGTTCATTTTATGCATTACACAGTGCCGAATAATCGGAGCGGAAATTCAGCAGACATTGTTTCCCAGGCGCAGTTTGCTCGACGCCGCAGACTCCGTCATTCGAGCGTCGGTCGCTCTCTGCACCTCGTCATCGTCATTATCATTGTTATCATCATCATCCCGGAGTCGGCGAATGTGTCGCCGCCCCCACCCCCGCCCCCCTTGGACTCCCTCAGTCTCCTAGACGCATTGCAAATGACGATTTGACTGGAAGAGCGAGCGAGATGTGTTCATCCGTGTTTCTCCTCTCCTCTACGACTATTCGTTCCGTCCTCTTTTCTCGCAACTTCCAACAACGAACTTTTTCCTCGGTCTCACCTGGTTGTGCTTGTTTCCCACCACCTTCGATCGTCTTCCTCTCGCCTGTTATTCTCCCCGTTGCCCCTCCGCCGTACTTCTGCGAACGCGACTTCGCCATTTTCAATCTATTGAGCCGTTCTCTGTTCCTTGGTGATTGTTCTCTCTCCGACGCGCGCGCTTTTGTGCGCCTTCTCTGTCTCTGTGTCTCTGTTTACCTCTATCCCTCTTCGGGAACATAGGAAACAATGTCATCTATCTTCCGCCGTGATCCACGTCCGGTACATCGCGGCGGAATTACCGGTGCTAACGCGCCATCGTCACATTCAGCTTCGAGCATTCACGGCATTCACATGTAAGTAAGTATAGTGTATGTAGGCGTCCGGCCGACTGGACTATAGATTTACCCACTTATCTGCGTGCCCCCCACCCCTTAGCCGCTTTTCCAGGATCTCGAAAGCGCGTCGTTCCCTCCGTATTGGAGCACCAGTGCGTTGGCGCCACGGAGATTCTAATGGAAACTTTTCACTTGCAAAGTATCCTTAATTACTGGTTGTAATATCATTACTTACTTCTGTAACAGGTGTCAAGGTTTGGAATGTCAGCGAGAAAGTTGATTTTTCGATATTCGTTCGTTGTCAAAACGTCTTGCAACGGTGGAGAAATTCAGGCTCGCTTTTGCCCAGCGGAGGACTTCGCGGCGCTTATTATTTCAGCAAATAATATGTATCAGTGATGACGGCAGCGCGGCCCACCCGAAGTTTAAATACCCTAGGACAGTGGCGGAGTCCGTCGGGCACACGGTCGTATTAGATTAAGTTAATAATTCATGTTATGCTAATGAGCGCGTTCACAAATTTATTGCCGGCCGTAACGTTCCGGCGTTATACGCACGGTGTGAAAACAGACGGCGTTTGTACGTTCGCAATTTTATCTATCCATTCTTTATGGGCACTTCTGCTTGTCTTAAAAGCTCGCCCGGGGGAGAAGTTCGTAAAAGCTATGCGCGTAAACTTCACTCCAGAGATAATGGCCGCGATATGACTACATTATAAAGGCAGCCGTGTTAGTTAAAAATTCTGGTACCGTGGATAAGTATTTCTGCCTCCGCGTTAAGATCTACTTGATCGCGCTTCTTTCATTAAGGGTTCCATCGCGACAGCATATTTTTCCGCGCATTCTCCCGGATACGAGCGTCGCCGCGGGTAGATACTGTTTTACAAGTTTTAATTATGTTTTAGCAAGCGTCATCATCTTTTGTCGCCTCCCATGCGAATAGCATCATTAACACGGATCGTTACCCTTTGTAATCAACCAGCTCCACGGTGTCCTATGTCTCTAACATGGGAACCGATTGAAACGTTCATTTTTACAATTTACAAAGTTTCGTGTCAAGTGTAATACCGATACCATACTCTGATATCTCTCTAATTGTCAACTCAACTTGAACATTTGCACCGATTACTGTCTTGAACTATTGTTTGGCACAGAAAAGGTTTTACAATCAAGGGACCCGAAAAGAGGGGAATTTTTGACCGGTCTCCGACTGTCTATTTATTGCTACACATCTGGAAAACACGTGGTGGCCTGATTTTCAACTAGATAGTAATGACCTGTCGTAAAACCCTCGTATTAAGCGCAGCCCCTTCCAGGGATCCGACCGTGTGCCCTTGAACCAACACATCCTAGGGCATATTAACGTGTTTACAATCATAGCATTAAAATTTGTTATGTTACGGAGTAAGTAAAGTATTATTTATTCACTGGAACTATAGAAATTGCACATGAATCTCTTAAAAGAAAAAATATTTTATTTTTAAACTATCTATACTATCAGGGGTACCCATAAGTAATCAATTATTTGCAAAGAATTCGTCTTGCCTTTGGTACCGATCGTTGAAACACGTATTCTTTTACAGTTTTCGGTAAAGCAGCCTGTGTTCAAAATATTCTCAACAGTATAATTTGGTTTACAACCCTGTAATAAAATGGCGGCGCCCGTGCCTTCCGAGGATCATATTCGTCATTGCATACTTTTTCATTTTCATGCGGGATTTAATGCGACGGTAACAACAAAGAAAATTTGCGATGTTTACGGAGATGTATTGAAGGTCAACAAGTGTCAACGTTGGTTCAGAAGATTTCCTGCTGGTGATTATGATCTCTCTGACAGGCCTCGAAGTGGACGACCAGTTGAATTTGATTATGAGATTATATAATCAATTCAGAAATAAAAACCTGAATTTACTACAAAGTTTGTTTTAGATTGCAAAATAATTGATTACTTAAGGACTCCCTCCCCCCTAATATATTATTTTTGAACTTAATATAACATCGTATTTATTTTTAGGACTGAACGGAAAATTTCGAGGAAATCACACGCATGGAACTATGGTAATTTCGATGCTTCTCGGTATACTTTTCTTGCCGGGTAACTTTGCTAATTTGCCGGAGACCATCGAAGCACCGGTGATGGAACAGTCGGATGGTTCGAGCGTAACCCCGAATTCCCGTGATTACCATCCGAATGAGCGGAATTAAATCATTCTTTCGGCGCGCTGAACGAATCGGCAGAAAGTTTCAGGCGTGCGAGAGATACTTCCGGGGAAACTCTGATCACCGCCGGCCGTGGATCTTATAGGCGAAGTGGAGTAAGATCGGGGGGGGGGGGGGGACGCGCTTGGAAAAGGGTGGATTTCACCGTGGAAAGTTTTGAGCGCCGGGATCTCTTACCCGACGCTAAGGGGTGAAATATTGAATCTCTTCAGGGCAGAAAGAAATATAACTCGCATTTTATTTTTCGGGTTCTCTCGGGCCGCGGGCATAGCGTAGCGTAGGGTAGCGACGCGGCGGCGGCTTCTTCCGGTCGGCCCCTCGCACGCTGTTCTCTTCCCTTCTCAACCATCACCACATGTTCGCGCATGTTTGAAGAAGTATGGCCCCATATGGATCGCGATGGTCCTCGTCATACGTGCCCGACATACTCCTTTCGAAGTTTATGACAGCCCGTCCGTGTATCCGCGGATGGTTTATCGATCGTTGCACGATCGCTGGCTTGGATCGGGGCGAACGGGAGAGCCCGATGTAACCGGGCCAGGAATTTCCACCGAGGAATTCGCCTCGAGTTTCTTCGCGATCACTTACCTCGCCTCGCTGCTTTTCTTGCCAGATTTATCTTCTCATTTCCGCTCCATCTTTTTGCGGTCTTTGTGGACTGCCGGTGCAATTGCTTTGGAAAATACCCGCGTCAAACATAATTACAACTTTCAACGGTGGGTATATTGCTGCGTCGAGAGCCCGAGCGTTGTATTTAACGATAAATCGTTCCTTTTCAATAAACGGCTATCTTCGGCTTCCCGTGGCTCGAGAAGGAGTCGCTGTGCGATGAGTAGTTCTGTCTTTACACGATAGACACAATTGCTCGCGAAGGTATTCGAACGCTAGCGAGCTTTGAACAAACAAAAAAATATATATGTGTTACGCTTGATTTTTCAATAATAAGTATCAAGATTACAGAGGGTGGCCAAATTTAGTATCGTTACATAGTATCATTTTTGAAATAAAAATGGGGAAAGTTATTAGTTGACAAGAATGATATCCAAGCATGATAATACGAAGATTAACAGGTGTCTTAATTTTTACTATTCGCGAATAAAATTTTCAAGTCACGCTGACTGTTCTCTCAGGTTTTACCAAAAAATTGCCCACTGTGGCGGCGCGGTTCGGCATTCGGAAGCCGAACAGTCGATCGAATCACGGAGCTGAAAGTTCTCCGATCGACGGTAAAGTTAAAACCTGCGGTGGATATTCCGTTTAGATTTTATTTCGCCCTCGGTTTATTTTGAATAACGATCCGCAATTAATTCCCCTATTCTCCGGGAGCCGGGAACGAAAACTTGCGGGGTCGAACGGGACTGACTGCAAATGAATAGCAGCCAGCACACGTGTGAGAGAGAGAGAGAGAGAAAGAGAGAGAGCACGCCGAAATTCCCATAATTCCCGGGCTCGGAGGCAAATAAGCTGGTGCAGCTGCAGCTGCACTACCCTCGAAGAGTAAAAACGTTAACCGGCTCTCGCGAGCTTCGAATATAAGCACGCCGTCCCCTGTGATCGGTCTCTTATTTGAGGTGTGCGCGCGCGCGCTCGCGCGATCGATCCGCGATATGTTCGTGTTCCGGTATCTGATACAGGATAGACCCGGGGCTTCATGTATCGATGTATCAACTCCGAACGCTAACACAACCGCGACAAGACGATTCATAGATAGCGAGGAAGAAGTTTCTCTGACAGAGACCGAATACTGGTCTTCTTGCGACCTGATCTTGGCGATTTATTGGCGCCACGGCCAGTTGCTGTCGGTTTTTGCTATTGATCTTCGCGGTCCTGCATTAGGAGATCAGAATATATATTACTTTCTGTACAAGATAATCGTAACTGCAAGAATATAAGTTTCGCCAACTGATAATACGCTTTCCGTGCAAAATTATCTATTTCCAAATACAGTGTTCACTCGATATATGTCCAAAACCTCGATACATGTCTAGCCAGGGACATGTATCGGCGAGGAGATACTATTCTTATCATCCAGGCCTTGGCGACATGTCCCACGAGCTCTGTCCACATGAATATCTTGGCTACTTCAAACAATCATGAGAAAATGTTACCTACAGAAGTTCATAATAAATGATATTCTTGCAAGTGGAGGCCTTTGCATTTTTAAATGGAATGTCCAATGTTTTATGCTCATATTCTGACTGTAAAAGTACTAAAGTGTATTTGTCCTGAAACTTTGAAATTATTGTTGAAACTTTGAACTATTGTTTGAAATAACCAAGATATTCAAGTGGACAGAGTTCGTGGGACACGCTGTATATAAACACTGTAGTTAAAAGATTAAAATCGTCGATTCAATCGTATCGACGATTATATAATATATCATTTTGTGCTAGACAATGCTGTGGCTAAAGATTCGGGTGACCTAAAAATTGACGAAATGAATAGTCCCAGTAATTGTTTCAGTGGTAAAATCTTTTCGCCTTTGATTCTTCGTGTTCTCCGGCTATTGACTTTCGAGGAGAGCGGTCGCTCATTCCTAACCGATCACGATGTGGATTAACAAGACGAACGTGATGAATGGAGAGCTTTATTCGTTACGGGCAGCGAAACTTTTTTTTTTCCAATCGATTTGTCGAGCGGCGCAGCCATCGTCACCGCGGGACCAGATTTATTGCAGCTTTCCGCCGTTACTTTTTTATTCTTTCTCTCCACCTCTGTGTGTCCCTCTCTTGTCGTTCGAACGGAAAGCCTCTTTTTAGCGAAATGGTCTTCAAATCGTCCGGACGAGCATGATATTCTCCCTAGGTATGAAATTAGTGTGCGAAGCACGACGCCGCCGCCTTTATTCGTTCGCTGTTTGTTCAATTTTTCCACCAGGGTTTTGAGGTAAAATCCGGAACTATATTTGCCTACAAATTATAATCGAATAACACAATAATTTCTTCAGGTTTATGTTTCTCAAAAATTGCTACTCAAAGGATCTCTGTTCATTCCTCGTTTCAGTTTTATCACGGTGTATTATACTGACCCATAATTTCCAATGGCTTTACGACACGGAACGACATCTGGGAAGTTAATTAGCATTTCTTGCCAATAGGTACCTACTACCTTCTTTTATTACCTACCTGCGTAAAACCATACTAGGGCACTTAGTATAGTTCGGCCTTTGTCCTTTCTTGTTTCATTTCACCAGTCTATAAAGTCCCATGGGACCCGCGGTACCTCAGGGGTCATTCATTTCGTCCGAAATGAAGGTTTCATTATGTTGCCCGGCATTGTACTAATTTTTTCATTTTTTCTTCTGAACACGAAATATTTGTTTCACCCGTTTTTTTATAGTTACCACGGAATCTCAAAAGGCTGTGGAAAAATTGCATTTTACTTTCGCAGTGCGTTTTCGAACGCGTTTGTGACCAGCATTCGATGAAGACCGACGCGCTGGTCCACGTCGCCGCTTACAAATTCCCCTGTCGACAGGCTGAGAAAAATATCACGCGGCGCAACCTCTGAAAAATATCGTTACAAATGGACACGCGGTAACAGATTGTCCTCCCGCACAACAATCATGACCGTCACTCGACGCGACGCAATAATAACTCAACGAAAAAAATGGTTTAGCGCGCTGGAATGGCAATAGTTTTCACGCGACGCGTCTGTTTCCTTCAAAGTTGGGTATTTTTGTACTGCGGGATGATTATGATCGATCGAAAAGTTGTATAATATAATCTATAACCATATATGCATCCTTGAAAATTCTCCGGGGATCTTAACTGTAGCGGTACAGTCTTCACTCGATATTTGTCCCAAATATTTAGGCGATAAAAGTCCCTATCCCCACTGTCGCTCGAGCTTTGTTCACATTGTTTACACTCCTCGGCGACCAAGGTCACTCGAGCTTCGTTGTCCTATTTACGTTCGACGTATCTTCTAGCCGATACATGTCCCTGGGTAGACCCGAGCTGTGGACATGTATCGAGAAGACACTGTATACTCGAAAGGCAAACAATTGAATAACGTTGAGGAATTGTGTGGAAGAAAAATGGAGGTGTATGAAGCAAAATGTGGTTTTATAGTTCTTTTACAGCTACGAGAGAGGATTTTCACTTATTATTGAAGTTTCTTCAGCTTCGAGGGAGAATTGTGTAAATTGTTACTGTATGACGTAAGCAATAACATTGGAAATAGGGATGGAAAAAAGTCCCTACTAGAATAATTTTGTCGCGGGATGGTTTCAACCGAATTGTTTTCACTGCCAATGAGATCAATAGTCGGGAAGAATGGAGGGGGAAAGGTGACTAAAGGCAGGTCAGAAATTTTCACTTGCGAGGGCACTTTCACTGGCCGTGTCGCGTCGGGAAAATTTTCCGTTGCAACCTCCCCGTCTTTTTCCTCTTTTTTACCGCATTTTTCTTTTCTGCTGGGCTCGCCAAGAGGAAAAGAAACGAAAGCTCGGGGTGGTTCTTGCCCGCGAACGTTCCTTATCGTTGCAGTTATCAACACGCGCATTTGTAAGAGGAATCCTAATTCTCCTCTCCTCGCCGTGTAGCCGAGGTTCATTTTTATCGACGGTAGATACAGCGAGGATTTCCATTATACCAGAAACGATTATTTAATTCAGGAAATTCCGTTGCAACAAATGGATATGAAAAATGCTGGGCTGTTAGTATAATAACACGGTTTCCATCCCATTTTTTTCTCCCTCCGATAACATTTCCTTCGTTACGAGTTGAAGAGAAAAGGAAAGAACAAAAAATGTCATTTCTCTTTCGTAATGACCGTTTCGCAACCCGCGTCGTCCCTCTTTTAACCGAATCCGGTTAGGTTAGAAAATCTGAAATAGGGTAAGTGACCCCATTATTGTGGGGGGACCAATCACTGTGCCTATATTAATTACACTTACTCTTAAAGCACAATGAATATTGAAAAAGAGATATATGACATCTATTTTCACTAATTCTAATGAAAAAATTTAATATCTCTTTTTTAATATTCATTATGCTTTAAAAAGAAGTATAATTAACACTAAACCTACCACCGCCGGTCAAAATGACCGGTTCCAGATTTCTAATTTTACAATTACTGAAATTATAATGGCACTTTCACAGAAAATAATGAAATAAATATATTTAGTAAAACGCGTAACATAATACGAACCGCTCAAAATTTAAATAAATTCTATCTCATTATTTTTATAAGACAACATGTATCAGTTACTTCTAAGGCTCGGTAGGTTTAGTGTTAATATACGCACAGTAATTGGTACCCCCGCAATAATTAGTTCCTTTACACTACAACACCCAAGTTATCCTATTCCTAAAATTCACAAATATTTATCACAGTCTGCAATTATGGCTGCAACAACTGCGAACTGATCTCCCCATAATGTACCTACCACTACACTGATTTCTCTCTATATATGTCGCCAAGGCCTGGACGATAAACGTCTCGGAATTATCCCCACTACCGCGTGGAAAGTGGAAACACCGTGTTGTTGACATATATCGAGAATTCACTGTACATCTATAATATATATGTACATCTACTAATTCTTGTGGTCGCTAATGACCTAGATGACGACCTGTATAAATAAACAAAGTAAAAACCGAAATCTGAAATAATTGGATACTTCGGGTCTTCAGTTCTATTAGCTGTTCTTTTTATTTAAAAAATCTTGTATTATTTTTCCGTGAGCTTCTCAAGCATCGGAAATCATTCAACTGTGGACTGATGATGGAATATTTTTTATGTTTCGAAGGATGCATGAGAGAAGGATGAAAGAGAAGGATCAATCGTTCTCGAGACACCCTTCAGCGCAAGACTCAGACACGTCAAGCAATAAATTATCGTCGTTACTTGGATCTCGCATAACTGCTCGTCGATTGCACTTTTTTTTTTGGTAAGACGTAGCTTTCTTTATCTTTATGCATAGACCTCTGAAAATGTTCAAAAATTGTTATAACATGAAATTCCACAGAATTTAAGTACGATTTTTATTTATTCCAGATTCACGAAGACTACTGCCGCTAAAAATGAGATTTTATTCGTTTCCACTTTCCGAAAAGCTCACAAAAATTGAAAATTCCATGAACATCCGCAGTCCAGTGATATCGCAGAGCGTCAGCTCGAAGTCCGCTTTGGTCTTCAGCGCGAGCTTTTCCGGCGTGACGGAAGACGCGTGCCAAGGGGTTTCTATAGTCATTGACAAGCTCCGCGGGGTAAACGCGAAGTATTTGAAACGAGGCGACGCGGTGGCGACTGGAGGTGGGACTGGAATGAATATCGCTATCTCATCGGCGAGTGGAGAGGCATGTATCATTCGCAAACGCTGTGAGAGCGACCGCGACGGGCTTAGATGGCCAGCGACGATAAGTGACCCTCGTTGCGAGACCCCGGCCACTTATTTTTCCCGAGTGTGCGACGAAACGAACGAGGCCAGGCCGCGAGACGTTGCGCGAGAAACAGAGAGCCAGAGAGGAAACAGGAGTTTGCAGCAGCAGCAGCAGCAGCGGCAGAACGAGAAACAGAAAGACGCGGCAAAAACCTGCGGCCAGACAGAGAAAGGGGGCAGAAGAAGGGATGGAGAGCGGTTGAAAAGGGAAGAAAAAGGGGGTGCGCCGATGTTTCCGTGCGAATGGAAACGGGCACGCAATAGAAAAGGCCGGGACTCTCCAATTTGCTGAGAGCTCTCCATCTTCTCGGCTCTCCTCTCTTCTTCCCCCTGTGTTTCTCCCCCACTTCAACCGCGTCTTCCGTTCCTTTCCCGTTGCGCATTCACACTTCCTCTCCACCTATCTTATTACGCCTGTTTCTCCTCGTTCTATCCCCTTCTCCGACGCGATCGACCCCCCTACCCACCCCCATCCCCCTGGAAAACTAAATACTCGACCGTTAATGGCAACGCTCCTGCTCGCGAACAACGAAGTTTCAGAGCTCGGGGGTGTGACGGGATGCTGGGGTGAAGGAGAGGGTGGGTGGGGTTACCGGGTGCGATCCGCCTAGCGGAGTTTCGATCTTGATGGATACGACGATGCTCACGATTGTTTGAATACCGGTCGGCGCGGCGCCGCGGCACCGACCCTGCCGGATAGTGAACTCTCGGTGAAAGATTTCTATGGTTCGATGAACCGAACGCAGCAGGTAAAATTTTCAGGAGGAATCCCGAACGGAAATGTACACGCTCCGCGTAAGAATACTCTGGCCGAGTATCCGACCCGAGCGATCGATACTCATTACAGCGATCGTTCGTTCATTCATTGATCGCTTCGACAATCTATTATCTTCTTTAAGAAATACGTTCGCGTCGGCAGTGGAGAGACGGGCGGCCCCCGGACACTTAAACGCTGGCACACCTGATTTATCAAAGCTTTTCGTCATTTGCACCTAAGGGTGCGTGTGAAATTCGTCAGTGAATTCAACTACCCTTACGAAGTGGCGCGTTTTAGTGGTATACAGAGTGTTTCACCTAACTCGAGCATCTATAATATCTCGTTTGAAAACATTATTTGGTTCATTGGGGCAAATATTATGGTAGGCAAAAAAATTTGCTCAAGGTTATATTCTTTGAGATTTCAAGGCCATCGAAGCTTTTTTATATGGAACGATATATTTTTATTATCGCTATAGCCGAGGCCATGGCGATTCCAACGACCTGTGATATTATGACCTTCGCGTGACTTTGATGACCTTGAAACCTTTAAAAATATAACCTTGAACAAATTTTCTTGCTTGTCACAATATTTGCCCCTCTGAACCAACTAATGCTATCCTCTGAAATTTTCTTCTATCATAAATAGCAAGGAGATATTTTAGATGCTCGAGTTAGGTGAAATACCCTGTATACGATATAAGACGAAAATAAGGAGTAAAAAATTTGCGATTACAGCTTCGCTTTTTAGGTATGAACACATTCGCGACCGTTGACGTGAATTCACGTCCTGCCATTTTTGTTTCCGAATGCGGCAACATTGGGCGCATTAATGGGGTTGGATATAAATTTAAATTATTAATTAATTTCATAAATTAATTAATCCTCGCTTCAGCGATACAAGTTTGCGGCAACCAGCTTCAGAATTTCATTATTTTCGCCGGTACTCGGTATTAGAAACGGAAAAAATTTGCCGGTCGCGAATGTGTTAACTGTTCAAGATGCCCCTGAAATGCTGCAACCAGAACGACAGAGATGTACGTCGGTTACGTCACGGACGGAAGAGTCCGCAATTCTCCCGCGCTAAAGTAAAATGGCGGCGCAAATTGCATAACATCGACTGAACGTTATCTTTCAGTGGGACCAATAAACAATTTTACGGACGGGGATAACGATAGCAGTAAATAGAACGTCGGAAAGTGAGGTCTCGTTGTTCGAAGGTTCTTTCACGCGACGGTATTTTTTCGAGAAGTATCTCTATCGCGTCCAATCCGTGAACCAATCCTGAATCTCCTCTTACGAGTTAATTTGTAAATCTTCGTTAAGTGCACGAACCGATGGCCCCATTCAGAAGCCGAGACTTTAGTCAGCCGTCCCAAAGCAACGTCGAAGCCGATCGTCTCTTCCCTTTTCAGGCGAAGAGGATAGGACTCGCCGTGATTTGCCGGTATCAATAGGCGGTAACTGCCAAGTTCACCCTTTGAGAATCTCCCCAGGTTCTCTTCAGGGACTACCGAGCTGGTCAACCGATTCGTTTTCAGAACTACTCGAGAGAGAAGGAGAGAGAAGCGGACGAGTTCGGCCAAAGTTCCTAAGAGAGTCGAATTTTCGACTCGGTAATTGTCACTTTACACGCTGTCCTCTCCACGGCGACGTTCTAATGCGTTTCAAGTAGTTTGCAACCTTCCCGAGTCAGCCGAAATCAGGAATATCGTTAACCAACTTTACTAAAAAAAAAAAAAAATATACCGTTCTATCGTTCTTTGTACATGCACACACGGAATGCTAAAAAATGGAGGTAGCTAGTCCCGTAAGGTAGTCACATTTTCATAAGTTTTCGCGAATTTGTTCGGCACGTAATTAGCATTTTAGAAAGGGAACCGTGCGCGTTCTACAACGAATTTATGCGTCCGTGGATTTCAACCAGAATTTTCTCGAAAACGCAATCTCGATTTTATCGTTGCGCCCGTCACAGGAGATTCCGGAAATTTTCAGCTTTGGAAAATTTTACAGGACCGAATATACGAGCTGCATGTGCTTGCCGGTACTGCGTCCCATGGGGCGCGCAGGATATTTGTCGCAATTGGTTTGGATACCCGAAGGATCTTCCCCGAAATTGTGTCACTACCTATGTCAGAAGTTTGTGTACCGGAATACGGAATCGTTGATACTTTTTCCTTTTTTTATCTAGATTTCATAGTGGTTCTTTGCAGTCGTTAATAAGAACAAACATAACCTATTTAACACTTTGACTGCCATACTAGAAACCTCAAAAAGCCATAAAATCAAAGCAAGTTATTTAATGAGATCAAAATTGACTTTTATTTTACAGATCCTAATCAAATTTGGTACGAGGAATATATTAACGTAAACATTCGTTTAAAAACCTGTAGAAATAATTCCGTCACCCACGTATGGGTGACATGGCGGTCAACGTGTTAATGTATGATGTGTCTCTACGTGTGTCATATCCGAGTTTTATCTGTGATTGTCGCTCTTTCAGTATTGTCACTGGCCAATTATCTTGGACGCCATTCAGGAGTCCGTGGCAGTGCGATGACTATCGCGCACGAACACACCTGGCGGTGGAAATGGTAAGCTTCGCGAGGTTCCGTTGGGAGAGATCCTCGGACGGAATGGCCAAGTGACATGGGCGCCTGACACTCCATTGTCTGTCGCGAGGCGTTCGTCGCCTCATGGTTATTGGAGTCAGAGGGCGAGCAGCCTCGCTTGATCGTCAAATTTGTACCATCGCAAAATTCTCAGGAGTCCTAATCTGAAGTTAGGATGCTGCTGATCGTTGGCCCTGCAATTTGTAGAGTCGGTTTAGGTCTGTGCCCTACGACCCAAACCGATTTGGCTCGCATGGAAACTATAGACATTGCAGGCAAACTTTAAGCGTCCCCGGTAGAAAATTTTATTTTCAATATAAAAATAACCTTATCGCAAACACCTCGCTGTAAAGTTTCAGAAATCTCATCGAACCCGGCCCACCGTGAATTACTACGTGTGACCCCCGACCCGAGGTTCGCTTCCGGCATAATTGCCAACAGAGAATCGATCAACGTGAAGAAATGTTCGCCGACAGCAATCTTCGGGCCGCCGAAGAACGGCGAATCTGTGTCAATAAAGGTGTCCGAGCGTTGGCTCGAGATGCCATCACGTCGTCGGCCGGATCGGATTAAATTGAAAAATCGCGGGATCGAGGAAGATGGCTGTTAGGGGCCGCTTTGTCAAGTCAGATTACGCGGCAAGGTTCAGGAGATTATTTATCCGAGGTGATTCGAAGGAACGGCCTCCTCTCGGCTACGGGGAGGCGGCTCGATTAAGAGGAGCGAAGCGGAATTGCACTTTTCCGATGCAACTCCGGCAGAGCTCGCCGGGGCTGATGTAGTCAGCAAGGTAGAGAGTCCCTCTCTCTCTCTCTCTCTCTCTGAGGGGGGTCAGATTTTATCTTCCCTCGAAATTTCGCCGCCTTACATCTATCCACCCCCTAGCCGAACAGTCTTTCATTCGAACGGTTTTCTCTCTTCTCGAGGGAGGGGCGGAGGGGGTCGGTTTTCCCGCTCGAAATTCGGCCGCCACTCTCAATCTCGAATTTGCATCTCGTTGGCTGGCGCGCCAGCGATTCTCGATCTGATCGCCGGGGGAATACCGGCCGGCTTCGTCCCCCTCCTTTGACGAACAGAGACGGCCGAAAGTTGACGGAGGTATTACGATTCACGGCAGCGCAGCCCCGATCGAACCCGATCGATGCCGCATACAGAGAAGAGGTTTTATTCCACCACCACCACCGCCTGCCTCCTCTTACCCCCTCTATTATACCGATACGCGAAGCCCCTGGCTCCGTCGAGCCGACGGTTTTTGGTTGATTAATTCGGGATCCCCTGCTTATCGGCTGCCGCAGAGCGCGCTGTGGAACACACTCGTCGACTCTTTTAGTAAGTGTTTTAATTGGAATGTTATGTTTGAGCCGATGCCACTCGCCGATTCTGGATCGGTACTAATTGGAAGTGGCGTCTGATCAAAAGGATAGATAAAGTTCCCGTGGAGCACCGTTTTTCAAAAAATGTGCCCGCAGGTTTGAAAAAGAAATCCAGTGTCCCATGTCCTTTCGTAAAGAACTGTCTATGTTTGTTGAAAGTGGATACAATACGCACAGTGATCACGATAAATTATGTAGGGATAGTTTTGTTTTGTTTTTGGGTGGTCTCCTTCAGGCCCGAACGCCCATCGTACTAACATACATATGAAAGAAACAATTTTCATTCAAACATTCCTTTAATATATACAGCCCAGTTGGAGATACTCCAACGAGTCGAGATAAACTGTATAAACGGTATTATGAAATGAATTTTACTTCAAGAGGTTAGTGTCCTTGGGGACGATACCAGACAAATTAATTCCGACGTAAACCTCTTTTTTTATTTTTTTTTCTCCTTTCAATCGTAGTTTACTCTATATATGTCACAAATGCCTAGTCGATTAAAGTCCAAGAACTATCCCCGCCTTAGAACTTCTCCTGGTCGATACTTGTCCCTGACTAGACCCGTGTTTTGGACAAGTATCGAGTAAACGCTGTCAATTGCCCAATTGCGCTTTATTCTAAAAGCGTCCCAAAACATCAATGTTTGTTACACCACACGATGTACTTTATACGAAGGGTATGGATTTAACGATGACAATTTTTGTCAAAAAGATTTGTTTGTTCGTGCCGGAAAAATTAAACCAAACCTTGTCTTTTGAAAATTTCGTCTTAACAGCGACCACTAGTTGGATTTTCGCGAAACACCGTTGCCGAAGTTCGGTAACCTAGAGAACAGTTCCACTCTATCGTTGCTGATTGTTCTACTCTGTCTCTATTACCTCTCCTCATTCAGTTTCCATAGAAACTGTATCGCGTGTGCCTGATCTACACAAGTAGAATAGGATGTTTGCGCGCGAGTAGGATAAAAGCATGCCTGTGCTGCACGCCGGCGATCCCCGGTAGAGGTTGGAGGCAGCGAATTGCAGTTTGATGAACTCGGATTTACTTCTGACCTGTATAGGCCGTAAAATCGCGTCGCGACGCGACCGTGGAATAATAGCCGAACGAAAATGATGATCTCATATATTTTGTGAATCGCCACGGAACGAAGTTCCCGATGATTAGACCCTGTTATGTGCGCGCGTGCGCGAGGCGCGACCACTTTAAACGAAACGATTCGATCAAAATCGTCGCGCGATCCTTTTGATTAGAACGCATTCAATTCGGACGTTCCGACCCACAGCCGCACGGATTCCGGTTCTGTCTACAATTTTCGCGCATTCAGAATTACAGAGGCCCGCGAGCGCGCGCGGCCGTGTCGCGTGTGTTTAAATTAACAAAGGTTGTGTCATAACGAAGTGACAGTGCCGCCGCGCGGGAAACAATCGGTAAATTGCATGGTGGAAAATGTTTCATCGCCGCGCCGGAAATATTGCGCTCCGTGGAACGCGGCGAAGGACCTCGCCCCGACAAGTGGAAATAATATTCTGCGCGCCGCGCGCACCCCGCGCGCACCCCGCGCCCTGCGCTCCGTGACACGTAAATACGATGACGATTCTTGCTCACTTTAGAATTCGGTCGGGCGCGAGAGCAAAACAAAATTGGAAAATTCTCGGCAACGATCGTCGAGAAGCCAAGGTATGCAAAATTAAAGCTGTCTTTACTCGATATATGTCACAAATATCTCGCCGATAAAAGTCCTAGAACTAACCCCACTGCCGCGGGGTGTACCCCGTGAGAGGCCAAGAAGTTTCGCTGTACTTTTCTACGTTTGGCACCTTCTATCCGATACATGTCCCTGGGTAGACCCGTGTTGTGGACATATATCGAGTATAATACATATGTGAGCTGGAGTGGCTAGAAGACGTTTGAAATAGACTTTATTTTCGTTAGAGATGTAATGATAGCGAAATGATGGTGTTTTGTTGTCATCTGTTTTTTATATGGTTATTTGTATATGTTTTGTTATGTTGTGACCTATAATTTTGTCGGATTGGAAATTAGGAAGGCCAAAGATCTCTCTCTCTCTCGCGTGGACATATAGAGGTGTGCGGTATAGGCGGAATGCGAGGTAAAGTAGGCTGTAAGTTAGGTCAAGTTAGGTTAAGATTAGGTTAAGAGCGGGTAGAGGAAGCAGGGGAACAATAAATGATTATATATAATTCATATGTGAGCTGTCTATTTTGAAAGTGGCCTAAGTCCCTGGGTAGACCCGTGTTGTGTCATATATCGAGTATAATACATATAGTATCCACTGTTTCTGACCAGACCTAATTTCTTAAAAGTTAAGGGCGGGGGGGGGGGTCACTTCGGTATTCATGGAGGTTGGGTAGATTTTCT
>CM052120.1:1698404-1723034 GCA_028454245.1 Halictus quadricinctus
GAGTAAACACAGTACTTACACATAAATTACAGTATTTCATAAAATTTATCTAATGTCCGGTGGCTTTCGCCTAAGTTGCAAGCCGCGTTCCTAGTGGTACAGCTCTGGATGAGATCCCATAATAAAAAATGTAGGTTTCCGTTCGAAAAAACAAGGTTGACCTTCAAACCACCATGAAAACGTCACCATCGAAATCCTTGGACACGAGTTTTACAATTGTTGAATATCTTCCATTCTTTCCGAGATATTCGGCTGGAGAGTTTCCAAATGAACACTCTGTACAGAGTAAACACAGTACTTACACATAAATCACAGTATTTCATAAAATGCTGCCTAATGTCCGGCGTCCGGTGTCTTTCGCCTAAGTTGCAAGCCGCGTTCCTAGTGGTACAGCTCCTGCATTGCCGCGCCGGTTCGGCAACGGGTCACACGAAAATCAGATTCGAAGTTCTTTTCATACCGAAACTTTCAATCTATTTCATTTCTATTACGGGGTATCCGATGGCGGTAAGAAAGTACCGGATTACCGATAACGAATGCGAGGGAGCCTCACAATCCCGGAGGGGATACGATAAGGAAAGTTTCAAGCAAAATCTTCGCGTTGCTTCATAAAGCCGCGACTGTTACACCCCCTGGCGTCCCCCCCCCCTCCCCCCCTTTCAGTCAAAGGCATCAAAAGCAACGTCGGCAACGACGGAGGACGGTGAAAAGGAGAGGGGGGGCGGGGTTCAGGGATGAATACTCCCGGTAAACGAAGGATTATTCTTCCTTCTTGATAAACCGTGGCCACCAGCTATGAAACTCTTTGCGTTTATTAAAAGGAAGTTGGCTCTCGCGAAGATCGCCGGGAGAATCGAAAACAACCGGACAGTAAATTTACGTTATCTCCGGCTCCTTGAAAATTCCCTCTCGGTTTCGCTCGGGAATCGGGGGAGAAGGGGGGATCGGCGAGAGTTTGCCGAGGGAACCGCGGATGGGAAATTACGTCTGTAATATTACCAGTTACAGGCAATTGCCCGTTATTCCGGACCGAGGGATGGCTTCATTCGATCTCGAGCGAGATCGCAAATGTCGGGGAACGTCTTTCGACGGTGAATTCTCTCGTAAATTTTGATCTTCGTTAGAAGAGAGCGCGCGCGCACGGGCGGGCGAATCTCCGGAGAGAATTATGCAGGCGGTCCGTTGACGGGATAATTGAAACGCAAATAGAAACCCGGTAAAAAGGGGGATATTGATAACACGGACAATAAAACATTTCCACGAGGATAAACGGGATCCGTTCCCGAGGATAAGGTTCCTCGAAACAGCTTGCGGAATAATTTCCCGCGACTATTGTGAGGCCCGTCGCCATTGAAAGTATACTTTGCACGGTTAATACGAGCCATTCGAGAGTAATGTGATACGACGGAATTACAATGCGGCTTGTACCGCCGATACACACCGTTCGCGTGAATTATTTCTGAAAATAATTCTCCAGATATCAGTAGATTCCATTCCGGTGCATATTCCATATAATAGTTGTTGTTAAATTGATCAAATGTACCGATTAATTATGCACTTGTTAATATCGCGCCGCGAATGTAACAAATCATCAATTGTTTCGCTCTCGACGATAAATAACCATTGTAATTTATTGATGCGTCTGGTGATTTGTAAGGGCAATCCTTGAAATTATTGTGTTAATTATAAATGAAATAATTCATTACCGTTGGTTAACTACCTCTCGTGATCCCCAGTCCGCGTTCGTGTTTTAAAATAATACAATACAATTTTTGGTGCGATTATTATTATATGTCCTCTACAGTGATTTCTCCATATATGTCGCCAAGGCCTGGGTGATAAACGTCGCGGAATTATCCCCACTACCGCGGGATATACTCCGTGAGGTGCCACGAAACTCGAGAGGCCTCGGTAAACATAACACGGCTCGGGAACGTCTCCTGCACGATATATGACACTGGCAAGTCCCGAGTTGTTGACATATATCGAGTAATTTAAACTGAAGCAAGGATCCATTCGATTTTTCCTTTTTTCCATTTCGTACGATTTGCTTTATTCTGTACGGTATTATTTTATTCTTCAAGGGTATAATTTAAGTGACAAATCTTCGTTTCTTTTTCTTTTTTTTTTTGTTACTTTTTCCAGTAAAACGTCGCAAGGATTTCCCGGGGATCTATAAGAGAAACGTGCTAATTTTCCGCCAATCCGAGGTGATCCTTGCAGCGGTAAGTAAACGACGCGACGGAAATAGCGATGAAGAAGGAAGCCAGACACGGCGACAAAAAAGGAAGGAGAATCCTCTTCGGGGTAATCTAATTTGCTGATGTGACGAGGAGACGGTAAATTGCCGGGAACGCGACATCGATCCCACGCAGGAAAATTAGGGAATACGTTCGAGTTCAATCTGAAATCTTTCTTCAATCCGAAGCCTTTCTATCTTACCCGGAAATAGAGGTCACAGTGGCGACACTTATCCCGAACGAGCAGATCTCTGAAAAAATTGTTGACCATTCATTTTCGTTACTTGAAGTTTTCAATCTGTTGACACTTTCACATTAATTTTTAAGTTAACTGGTGTGACAAGTTTGATAAATTAAAAATATTTTTCGTCCACGTCACAGCTGAACAGATACGCCGTATAACGAATATTTTTATATGAATTTTGGCTGGCGCGCGCACACACACACACACGCGGAGACAGTCGCGCGCGCGCGCAGAAAATCTAATTTTCGAGAGCCACTGTTCTCTGAAGGGACTCGACGAATTCATATTTTTGTGTTCAGCGTGACACCAATAACAGGCAGCGGAAATACGAGTTAGAGGATTTCTCTGCGTTCGTATTTCTTCCGCGGGGGTTCGCGTTTTCTGCGGGAACCGTAAGGCGTATTAATATTTAATAATGGAAAAGAAGAAAAGCCCCGACAAGATATGTGTGCCGAGGCGTGCGCATATTGAGCGTGCAAACATCCCCGAGCGGAAAAAGAGATATTATATCGAAATAGCGAAGACAAGATGGCAGACCTGAAAATATGAACCTTTTACCTCGCCGCGAAGGATAAGAGATCGAAATGTACCTCCTTGAATTACTCATGCATGCTGTCTTCAAGGTGAATGTGGGCTTTGGGATTTTCCACGGTTGAAAAGTATTTTCTCGCTGCTGCGGGGGAAAAAAATGGCGGATTATTCATGAATGAATAAATGTCTTATCCCGGGACCGTTTCATCGGACACTTACGCGATCCTTTATTGCGCACGGTCGGAGACAAAACGAGGTCAGCCTATCAATTTTCTCACTCTTATTCAATAGATAACACTAAACAACAACAATAACAACAAATGATAACAATAAATAAAATCTCTTGCACACATGTACACCGTTTTACTCTGTTTTCGTTTATTTTTGTAGCTTGCAGTTTCAGTAGTTTACAAAGTAGTGGTAAACATTATTTCCCGCCACTTTTTCTCAAAGTTGAATATTTGTTCAGCAACGTTTGCTGTGAAAAGATTCAGTTACCAAAGCAAACCAGCCCGTTAATTGTTGCTTTCTATTAATTACTGCGGCGCAATTATTTTATAAAATAATTAACCTTAATTACACTGCTCTTCAATTAATCCGGTCGACTATGCTTCAAACAATTAGCACGGTAATTGGTAAGCAGCGACGCATGGTCTACGTAATTAATGAATGAATTAATACAATAACCAGCGTTGTGTCAGTCAATGCGGCCAATTAATTGTGCAATTATCAATATCGACGAGTCCTACGATAAACCGTGCAGACAAATCCCGAGAAAATGTCGGATATCATACAAAACGACACGCGACGGCGAAAGCGTTCGACGCGAGGCGTCGCGACGTTACAAAACACATATTAAGCAGCGGACATCAACGGTACCAACACTTGTTGCGTCGACGAACACGCTCGGTCACAGACGAGTCCGCTGTCCTTCGATTAAACGGCGCAACCATACCCTCCGTCTGAGCGTCCTTCGCATTCGTGGGATCGTTTCGAAAAAAAAAGAAAAAAAAGAAAATACGAAAAACACCACTTCAACGGATCCAAACAAACAGGGGCGGGGCTCTGACAATGGCCCCGGAGCACGCGAGCGAGGAAATCCTTGTCGCCGGAACGGGACATTAAACGTTATCATAAATTCATCAAGTCTCGAGAGGGAGGAGGTGGAGGGGGAGGAGGGGGTGGTCGGTCGAAACGAGCGAAGGGTTAGAAAAGCGAGAAGGGCCGGGGGTCTGTACCTGGCGGTCTCACAATCAATCTCCTCCCTCCATTCTGGTTTTTGTGCGCCTTGCACGAGAGCTCGAAAAGTTCGCGAGTGGACAATGAATGCTCCTCGTTGGAATGGACGGGAAAGAAAAAGGAAAAGAAAAGGAAAGAAGAAAGCGAGGAGGTACGAGAACGAGTCAGAACGGAGAGACAAAGAAATAAAAGAAACTCGAAGGACTCGTCGCCTCCGTAGACCCATCGGCAACCCGACTAGTATTCTTTAGCCTCGTGTCGCAGCCGTTGACGAGCCCTCTGACGGTCGACAACTTTTCCCTCGGCCAAACAAGCCAATGTTTACCGGGGATCGACAAAGGAGCGGCCCGAAACGATAGGCGGAGAATGTAAGTTAGTCTCGAGACGTCGTTTACATAGACCGAAGAACACGGTGTCGGCTTAACTGCTATCGGCGCATCACCCCTTCGTATAATCGATGCTCTAATCCCCCCCGGGGGGAGGGGCACCCACCCACGCTACGCGAGAACCGAAATTCGAAACTGAACGACACTCCGTCCGGTCCTCGTCTTGCCTGGAACTGACTCGCGCTCTCGCCCCGCCCCCTCCGCTCCGGCCCGCCCACGCCCCGCCCACGCCACGCCCCGGATGTAGGTTCTCGTTCCAAATAAAGAAGTGGGGATTAATTTCGCCGGGCGAACACGGTGCTCCATTTTTCCGGAATTTTTAGGCCGTTTGCATACTAATTCTTGTGCGAATTGTGTCACACCAAAAGGTGAGTCATTTTGATTTGCTAAATTGAAAGTGTTGTACCGGGTATCAAGAAATGTTTGGTCTTGGCTGCCATAGGCGTATTCTCATATTCGAATCGATGGAGATCTGTAAAAACAAGTTGCCGCAAAATTATCGTCATGACGCGTAGAATATAATGCAATAAAAAGAAATTTGAAATCTTGACAGACCGTGACAGACAAGACTGTTGCCAGAAAATATTTGTCGCCCAAAAAATGAAAAATTATATGATTTTATAGTTATAAAATTGTTACGCAGAATAACAGAGCATATCTTTCGGGTTTTTTTATAATTGTCATAAAAAGGATATATTCTGTATATACGTGTGACAAAGAATTTTGGAGATTTTTATTGAATAATAATATTGCGTTAACGATACTTACAACGTAATTAACTGGATTGAATGCTCACCGGTATGCTGGATATGTGCCCCTTTGATGTTATAGTTGGTTTCGAGCAGAGACGCCACACAAGACAAGTAGCGGTATGTGATTGTCATCTAATATGTTCAATCTAATTGCATACTCTGACCAACACCGAGTGTTGGCGTTTCAGGTACTGAACATTTAATCTAAAAATCATTTTCCATTACCAATCTCAATTTTCAGGGACTTCGAAGGGAAGCTAAATTTAAGAACTTTTTCTGCTTCAAAAGCTTCGCGAATAATACAAAATCTATTGTCCATTGATATCGCATAAAACTCCGCAATCTAGTTATCAGTCTAGTTATATCACTTATTTCAATCTGAATTTGTTATGTTCAATTGAATTGATTCAATAGTATTATTGCGATTTAATTTAATTATTCCGCGAGAACGTCGATCTGCATTAGCATCCGTCGTTTAGTTTCATTATACGTATAGTTGAACACAGCAGAGGTACTGGATTCCTGCTTAGTCAAAATGACGGAAAAACTAGCGTCAATCGGAATACATAAAAACATTTGACCATTTCAAGTTCGTAAAAAATTAGTGCAGTCTTGTAGAAATTCGTTACCGGCTATATGTATACAGGATAAAATCAATAAGCCTCGTAACCAAGTAGCTACATATATTTTGATCACGTAAAATCGAAAGCCTATAAAAGCGCCGTGTAAACTGAAAGTTTATTTACCGCGTAAATCGAGGCGCCATCCCAGCGCGCATCAGTTCTGTTAATCGATAAATTTGTTATATTCAAATTGTAGATATGTATTTAAGCGTTTCATCGGATAAAAATGTTCGCGGAATCTGTGGTACAGAAAATTTACTGATAATTGATGCAGTTCCTCTTCGAATCGTTACAATTTTTTCTGATCAAGATAAAATACTGAAGTTTCATACAAATGCGCGAAAAGAATTATTGGATAAAGGTGTTTCAATCTAACCATCATAGCTTTGCGAGGGTAAACCGATATACTGGGTGTCCCAAAAACGTTGTACTTGAACAGGGTGATCCTTGACGTGATTTGAAATAACTTTTTCCTTTGCAAAAATATCGTCCGCAGCTTCGTTAAGGAGTTATTAACGAAAAACGCGGGCCAATCGCAACGCGGCTGGAGCGGCCGGATTCCGGCTCGGCCAATGCCAACGCCACGCTCAGCGGGGCCCGTCGCGGGGCCTGCCGCCGGGGTCCGCTGTTGCCGCGCTCTGATTGGTCCGTGTTTTTCGCTAATAACTCCTTAACGAAGCCGCGGAGAAGATTTTCGCAAAGGAAAAAGTTTCTCGAAATGACCTGAGGAATCGTCTGTTTCAAGTACGACATTTTTGGGACTGTATGTGCATTATGTATACACGATAACGGAACGTGTACGCAGATACATACGCGTATTTGTATTAACTGTAGGTTTAATTTAATAAATGGAGGAAATAAGTGTAATCGCCAGACGGTCGAGAACAATCGATTTCCCGAAAAACTTTTAAGTAGGTACATATCAGATTCCCCTGGTGAGAACTCGAATTCGTTGTCGAACCCGGTGATCCTCGAATAGCGGGCCGTTTAATCTCCCCCAAGAAACATTGAAAACGGATCCTAGTGACTGCGCTCGAGATTGCGAGAGCACGAACTTTTTCCCGCGACGGACAGAGTTAATTAACGATACCTTCGAGTTCCTCGTCCTTTCTTCTTCGTCCAGGCGAGAGAAGCGAAACTCGTACTGCGATTTTAATGAGATTTACCTCGTTCTACCCGGCGCAGCGCGGCGCGGCGTCAAAGATAAAATCCTTAACCTTTGCCCCTCCCACGGCAGACAAGGGAAAATGGACAACTCGGTAGCCGATCGAGAAACCATCCCACCCTCGATTTTGTTAACATTTCTCCATCTCGTCTAGGAACTGAAAGATCATTTTTGCGACGGCAATCGAATCGATTCCCGCGATCCCCAGGGACACCGGTAACTTCAAACTCGACAAGAACCTCCCCAATTGAAAAGTTTCACTCTACTCGGCTTATATTTAATCATCGAACGGCGGGCCGTTCCGGGCCGTTCGCATTCAAATTAATATTGTACTTGAACACTTATTATTTCGTGTTATTAACCCTGTGACCTCGAAGCTATTTTAATTCCAAAACGAAACATTTCTTCCGACCTAGAATATTTCCCTTCTAATTTTTTTTTCACGTTATACACACGAAAACGGTGCAATTTACTCGTACAATACCGAAGTGATTAGTAATTTATTAAATACAGACTTTACTGCAATTTTTAATGACGCCTCACAGTCGCCATTAAACTTTTACGATTAACGAAAGGTCTCGATTAGGTACCTTTTTGTAAACAATGCCGGCCGTGGACGTACATCAGAAATATGAATAAGGTAATCCCAGTAATCAGAACTTTCCGACTGTGTAATAAACAATTTTGCCGCGCAGTACACAGAGCCAAAGTCCGACAGTTAATTAGATAATATCTCGGCGCATCCTCTGATAAGAGTCCTCCGCGGTACGATCTGGATCTCAAATTAAAACTTTCACAAAAATTATAGTCTGCGCGCGGTGGAGTCTAATGCGAGTAAGTTTCTGATTCAAAAAAAAAAAATAAAAATGACTGTTGTACCTTCCTTTGATCGTTGACCAGGCTTGTCCGGAAGTTCCCGACAGGATTATACCGGAGCCGAGGACGTTCATTTAAAATGAAAGACACTTTAATTCGACCGAGTCCTCTTCATTCCCTGAAAAAAACGCAAATTCTACCGTTTCCGTCGAATTTGGAGGAAAAGGCAAATTCAATGTATTATTAAGACTGGACGGTTTTGAATTTTAGATGAAACAAAAGGCAACGATAATATTAAAATGTTATTAGGTAATGCAAGAATAACGAATAGTAAAGAATCTCGTACGAGTACAGTCTTTACTCGATATATGTCACAAATATCTAGCTGATAAAAGTCGCAGGACTACCCCCACTCAGTATATTCCCTGAGAGGCCAAGAAGCTTCGCTGTCCGGCAGTGCATCAAAGAATAGTATCTTCTACACGATATATGTCCTTCGGTAGACCCGTTTTGTAGACAAGTATCGAGTAAACACTGTACGATTACTTGATTGCAGTGTGCTTTATTGTGAATATCGGAGCACAGATTGCGACCGTAACAAACGAATCGAATCTCTCTCCGGTGATACAGTAAATTGCTTACTCTTCCGCCGTTCTCTCGAGTCCTCTCGTCGATCGAAAAATAACATTAACTGCGATCAATTGCCGGGGGAAACAAGGCGAATTTCATTCCACGGACGGACAAAGACGCGACCGCCATTTCGACGAGACGATTGCCACGGCTCGCTAACCATGTTTTTCTTTCATTAAATTTGTACGCTTTCGACGAAGACACTTCCATGGCCGAGGAGCTTCCGCGTCGCGTCGTTTCGGAAGAGAAGAAGAGATTGCATTATTAAGACATCCAGCGGAATCGTCGTGCGGCTGCTGAGAACGTTTACAGTGCTAAGCAATAAGCGTTACCGCCGGAAGTATCGCAGCGCAATACATTTTCATCGTGCTTCGACGAACTCGACCTGAATTTCCGATTGCGTGATGAACAGAAAGAAAAAGTATACAGCAAACAAATACCTCGACGAACCCCTTCATAGTCGTTCGATTTTTACTTATCCCAGTTTGTAAAAGTTTCCAACGAATCAGACCGTTTTCAAAAGCTTCAATGCAAATATGAACTCTGTTAGGTGGAGCAAAGAAGTCTCCTGGACGATATATGTCAGTGGCTGGACCCGTCTGTTGGACATGTATCGAGTAAACACTGCACTTTGCGATCACGTGTTAAGAGTGGTCTGAAACTTTTTAGTCCGCACAAGTCGTTTACTTTTTCGTAAAAATTTGTAGAACACGCTTTTTGGACACCCCCGCATAGTCGTTCGATTTTTACTTACACAAATTTGTAAAAGTTTCCAACAAATCAGACCGTTTTCAAAAGCTTCAATGCAAATATGAACTCTGTTAGGTGGAGCAAAGAAGTCTCCTAGCCGATATATGTCAGTGGCTGGACCCGTTTGTTGGACATGTATCGAGTAAACACTGCACTTTGCGATCACGCGTTAAGAGTGGTTCTGAAACTTTTTTAGTCCCCACAAGTCGTTTACTTTTTCGTAAAAATTTGTAGAACACGCTTTTTGGACACCCCCGCATAGTCGTTCGATTTTTACTTACCCCAGTTTGTAAAAGTTTCCAACAAATCAGACCATTTCCAAAAGCTTGAATGCAAATATGAACTCTGTGAGGTGGAGCAAAGAAGTCTCCTGGCCGATATATGTCAGTGGCTGGACCCGTCTGTTGGACATGTATCGAGTAAACACTGCACTTTGCGATCGCGCGTTAAGAGTGGTTCTGAAACTTTTTTAGTCCGCACAAGTCGTTTACTTTTTCGTAAAAACTTGTAGAACACGCTTTTTGGACACCCCCGCATAGTCGTTAGATTTTTACTTACACAAATTTGTAAAAGTTTCCAACAAATCAGACCGTTTTCGAAAGCTTGAATGCAAATATGAACTCTGTAAGGTGGAGCAAAGAAGTCTCCTGGCCGATATTTGTCAGTGGCTGGACCCGTCTGTTGGACATGTATCGAGTAAACACTGCACCTTGCGACCACGCATTAAGAGTGGTTCTGAAACATTTTTAGTCCGCACAAATCGTTTACTTTTTCGTAAAAATTTGTTGAATACAGTTTTTAGATACCAGAAAATCTAATTAACTGCATTTGTCTTCCTGTTATAATACATTTTAAGCAGCACGTAAAATTAACGGAGTTTGCCTTCTATTCGACTATCTTATTTTCCGCCTTCCGGCTGATTTTTATGTAACAAAATTATGGTTAGACTACATTCACATAAAAACGAAACGGTTTGTTCTACAGCGATTAATGGTAATAACTGCGAAAGCTACATTTACTCCACTAGTTGAACGATCTTTTACGACAAATATACAAGTATAAGTATTGCTAATGTTCGTTCGTTAATGTCGTGTGCCATATATCTCGTCACCGTACCGGAATATGTTAATGTAGACATTTTTTACTGGATCCGCAGTACAGTAATACGAATCTCACGTGACTGCTTATGCCAGAGCGGTAAGAAAAACCACGTTAAGTTCAGTTAGTCGAAATGACCTGATATTCATTAGGCGAAGTAAAAACAATGAGAAGGGGGGAGGAAGAAGGAGGAGGCTCTCGTGTTAGCACCATCAGATTTGCATCAGAACTCGACGAGACGAGAGGCGAGAAAACGTGAACAAAGCAGAGACTGGTACCTACCACTGTGTCTATTACGAAGTAATACCACGTTGACTTGAACAGAAAAACGACTGACGAATAGCAATCTTTCTTTATAATTTTCCGTAGGTATTGAATGCAAATATTGAACACACCGGCGCGGCGCGGCGCGGCGTTGTTCACGGTGCAACGAGCGCGGGACAATGAAATTTATTTTTAATCCAGTCAACGGCAGCGTGATTTCGATTTTTCGATCGAGATTGCCGTCCTCGCATTTATTCTATGTCCTCCGCGTTCATTTCGATTTTCAATAATTTTCGATTGGAACGTTGCTTTTCAATGCCCGCGGGACTTGTGCGACTCTGCGCGAGCCAACCGGAAAAAAAGTGAACACCTGTGTGAGCGCTTTGAGCGAAAGCAGCAGGACATTAATAACGTTTCCCTCGGCCGGAGAAGTCTACCTTATTGTCAGCGTCACGTCGCCAATATCTGTCGTTCGACTATGAAATAGCTGTTACGGGCACTGCATGTAACAGTATGTACAGTGACGAGCAAAAGTGTGAACACGCTTCGCTAGTTTTACATGAAACGCGATAATACAATCTATTTTTCAATTGAATGATAAAGATTAGGTACTAGTAATTACAAAGTGAATAGGATAAACAAAACACAGCTGTTTATTTTCGTTAATATTAACAATATACGGAATATTTATCGAGAATAGGGATTGAAAACAATTTTTACAGTTTTGCACTTTAATTGTGCTCGTCGAAATGAAGGTTTAAATTAATATTTTGTTCATTTTCCTTTACTTTTTTCCTTTATCGCACAACGAAACGATAGTGTTTCTTTTATCTGCACCAAGTGGTTTCACCTTGACTTACGCGTGTCAACTAACTTTCAAATAGGAGAGAAACTGTGTAAACACCAGTCTAAACGTGTCTCACTACAGTTGGCTATCAGTGTTTGTCGACAATTCCATTTCCCTAGCATTTATGTACTATCTTAACGATAACACGTGCAAAACTGGAAACATTGCTTCGAATCCTTATTTTTGTAAAATATTATATACAGGGTGAGTCACCAAACGTTAGCACCTCAAATATCTTTGTTGTTTCTAAAGATACGTAAAATTATATAAAATTAAAATACGTTTTTTCTGTCCTTGACCTTGAATGACCTTGGACTAATTATAGTCACTGAATTCCTAATGAAAGGGACTATCATTGTAGGTGTTTCAAAAAGGGTGGTTCCATTTTAAAAAGTCAAGGTGACCTTGATATCTCCAAAAAAATGACATAAAAACAAAATTTTTTTGTGCATCGTGTCAGCCCCATTGTACCATTCAACTTTGTCCTTACCATATTTTACGTATCTTTAGAAACAACAAAGATATTTGAGGTGCTAACGTTTGGTGACTCACCCTGTATATTGTTAATATTATCTAAAATAAATTGTTATGTTTTGTTTATCATATTCACTGTACCTAATAATATAAGTACCTAAGTACTTATAATTATAAGTAATAAGTACCTATAATTATAAGTACCTAAGCTTTATCATGCAATTGAAAAATAGGTTGCATTATCACGTTTCATGTAAAACTAGCGAAGTGTGTTTACACTTTTCCTCGTCACTGTATGTCATTTATCGTCCAGGAGTCACTATTCTCGGACAAGAACAGTAAACAGTCCTGTTTCCAAAATTTCATCAAAATCGGCGCGTACCGGTTCCGGTCTGTTCCGAAATTTTTATTCCACAGAAAATAAATTAGTCACAACTGAAACGCGAGACTTAATCCAGCAAGATATTGGTCCAGATTTTAGCCTGTGACCCTTCATCGAATGTTGAACTCGAGGTAGAAAAAAGTCGAATTAAATTCAATTATCATCTTTTTGTTTAGCAACCGGGGATTATGGGCTGGGTAATAGTTCCTCGAAAGCGTCGACGTCGTTTCGTTCTTTTCTCCGTGCACGCGGTTCTCGCCTTTGTCAAAAGCTGCGAGATCTCGGACGGTTAGGTCGGAGCAATGATTCGTAAGTAAATGCAAATGCGTGTGGGCACCGCCAGTAAATGCAAATGCAAAGAGACGTCGTCGTCGTCGTCGTCGTCGTCGTCGGTGGCGTCTCAACTTTAAGCTGAGCTAATGCATTCAAGTGCAACGAAAGGAACGCGCGGTTCGTCGACCCTCCCCTCCCCTCCCCTCCCCTCCCCTCCACTCACAGTCACCCCGGGTGACTCTGAGCTTACAACCTTCGTGCAAAGTCCTGGCTACGTCACTCTATTTAATTACCGCCGCTTCCGAGTGCCTCTGATAATGCGTTCCGAGGGCACACGTTTTCTCCTGGAACTCGGTCGAACACCACGGAAACCTGTTACCGCACGTCAATCACGAGCACGACGTCTTCTAATCTGTCGTTTGCGAGCGGCACACAATAGAACTCGATTGTCCCGAACTTCGTATTACCGATCCCACCCGTTAACCCCCCCACCCCGCGAAATTCAATCTCCGATAACGTCTGAGCGAGTCTCATTAGAAATTTCTATTCATTCTACAGATCGCGATATGACGGAAACAATGAATTGCTAAAACACCTGCGCAGGTAGATGGTAGATGGAGAAAACAATTTTTTACTAGAGATACTGTGAATAATTATAAGCTCGATCCTGTTTTTCTATATTTTTTCACTTCGAAGGAAAACAGCAGTGGAGTGCAGAGGAGGAACCTAAATATTCTTTTTTCTGAACTTTCAAGACAGTCAAAGTGTCTTTTCGAATCGTTGTAAATTTTTAAGTTGAATCGTGGTTGAAAAGAGGAAGTTTGTCTTATCCACAAATTTAGTTAAAATTCTAAACAGACGACAGCAGAAACCACGGACGTTTGTTACTTTTATTTTTACTTTCGCCGGCTAGAAAGCAAAATGATAATGCTATACCCCAGTCCGGGAATTCCCCAATCGACCGCAGTAATAGTATCGGATGCATATGAACTAATTTACCTGTTCGGCAGTACCGGTTAATTATTAATATAATATTGTGCATTCCTTCCATGGAATCAACGTGGTCCTCCGCTCGAACCATACCCATGTACACCTTTTGTACATAGGTATGTGCATATTTAGATCCCAATGGAAACTGCCGTATTATGTACTAAATATCCGGAAAATAGAGCAACACGAGTTCGCAGAAATTCAATTATCTGTACTAGAAGAATAAGCAGTACGTTCTACTAAAATTGTAAAAATTATGACACCGTTCCCGGGAGGAATTTTTTAATAAATAATTTAATATATATCAAATAAAATATTTAATATATTTCCTATATATGTATACAGTGGTATATTATTTTAAAATTAATTTTATCAAAATTAATAAATTTATCAAAGGGCACGTTATTGGAGCGCAGGGGAAAACTACGGGGTCTCAGTTATGAAGAAAAATGAGTCAACTATAAAATGGTGTAACAGTAAGCTCCTACATCTACAAAGTGTACAGTAAAAGATTTCCCCCCGACACAGATTCTATAAAATCTTCCAGAATTTTGGAGAAAATTTAACCGGTCACTATATACTTTATATGTGAAATATATCTCGAAAAAATAGAAACATTATCCTTTAACATTATGTGAGCCACGTCTCCCAGAAATAATTGATGCATCTTCGAAAATGAATTTACACGCTAATATATTCATTGTACAGTTTAAATTATTTCATGAAATTTCCTTGAATTTTATTAAATTCTTGTGGTCGTTGGGTCAGCGAACAGACAAAAGGTATAGACGACAAAGCTTCTGAAAGCTTTGAGAGAGCTCAAAGGATGCACCTTAGAGCGAAAGGGAAGGGTAGAAAAACTGGGGACGAGCCAGCCAATTAATCGAAATGACAATGGAATTTTGAACGTTATTAGGAAATTTAGTGCAAGCTAGACCCCACCACAATTCCCATGTTTAACCGTGGACCGACACATTATTCGGGCGCGGGTAATTTGTCGACGTTTACACACAGACAAATATACAGGAGGGGGGGGACGTACATACACGGCATGGGTCGGCTGCATTTATCTGAAGTTCGATTATCTGACAGCGTTCCTGTAATAACTAACCCTCCCCAGGATGGAATTCCCCCTAATCGACCGTGACGGTAATGGAAATAAATGAATCCCCACCCCTCGCGTTTCCCGCCTTTATTAGACTCGGAGTACGTAACCGTGTCTAAAAATGTTTCGTTAACCCGTCGCTTTTCATCGAATATTCCATCGTCAGCCTCGGGTTCAAATTTATCGGGACAACTTTAACTTTCGAGCATAATATTAGTATTTATGGACGCCTCCCAGCATCCGGAAAAATATCACGGCAGTATTTCGACCGCCTGAGAAGTATCGAAGCGACAGCGATGGCAATCATGCGCCACGTAACTAAACTTCTCGTCATAATAAATTATACCCCGAACTCAGTTTTCCATGAAACGACAATTTTCAATTTTCAGTGGTGCAATATTTTTTTCAATTCTTTTCATGTCATAAAAATGCTGGATAATGTACAAATAAATATGTATCTTAGTAATGCATTAGGGGTACCCATAAATCAATTAATCAATTCAATCAACCAATCAAAGCAAAACGAGCAAATCTCTAAAAGACTTTTTGTCGTAGTTTTTCGGACCCCTACACGTTCCTGAAGTTTTGCCATTTAAATTCGGGACACCCTGTATAATAAATTAAGAAATAAAAGCTTGAATTTTCTACAAAGTTTGTTTTCGATTTCAAAATGATTACTTATGTGTACCCCTATATACAGTGTCTACTCGATACATGTCCGAAACACGGGTCTAGCCAAGGACATAGATCGTGCAGGAGCGATGAAGCCAACCGCGAAAAAGCTTCCGAAGTTGAGCGTCCAATTGTCGGATCCCGCGTCGAAAGGGATCATAATCGCGGCGTGATTCGCAGCGTCGTTTCGGCGTATATGTCCGTGTAACGGGTAACGGGCAACGGCGCGACGCGGTAGGCCGACAATCAAGGGATTGACGCAGCCGCGTCCTGTGTGTCGCGCGCTCGGCCTCTTCGCCGCGCGTATTTGCATGCGAGCGTAAGTACGTCGACGTCCGCGATACTCGAATGCATTAACCCGTCGAGCTTAACGTCAACGGGGACGACTACGTCGCCAAACTACCCGGCATTTGCATTTCCCGGCGTCCCGCGGTTCGTCCGCGAGGCGGAAACACCTTTCATCCCTGCTTTTTCGAAAAATTCAATTCCGATAGGGAAAGGTAGATACGGGGGCAGATTGTTGCAATAAAACTATATGGACTCTTTGTATGCTCAGCAAATTTTTCCGCCAGTGTTTACTCGATATATGTCCAAAACACGGGTCTAGCCGGGGACATATATCAGCCAGGAGATACTATTCTTTGAACCTAGAAAAGTACAGCGAAGCTCTAGAGGCCCCGGTTGCCTAGAAGTATAAACGTCCTACACGATATATGTCCAAAACACGGGTCTCGCCGGGGACATGTATCGGCCAGGAGATACTGTTCTTTGATGCACTGTCGAACGTAGAAAAGGACCGCGAAGCTCTAGAGGCCCCGGTCGACTAGAAGTATAAACGTCCTACACGATAAATGTCCAAAACACGGGTCTGGCCAGGGACATGTATCGGCCAGGAGATACTGTTCTTTGATGCACTGTCGAACGTAGAAAAGGACAGTGTAGCTTTAGAGGCCTCGGTCGCCCAGGAGTGAAAACGCACGTGTCCTACACGATAAATGTCCAGAACACTGGCAGGGCCAATTATCGTCTAGAATATTGCACTATTCTTCGATACACTGATAGACTCATATGGTCAGCAGAGGGTCTATATTTACCCTGGGATATCTAATTGTAAGTAGCTTGAACAATCTCTATTGATTCACGGTGTGGACACTGCGAAGCGTACAGAATCGATATCGGGAAACGTGTTGCGCAGCACCTCCGCAAAATCCCTTTACAACTTTTCAATATTACAGGTGACGTGATATTACGACGACGACGACGTTCCACGTTCGAAGAAATCTGCTTATGCCGCCGTGCAGCTTGTGCAATCCCTTTTCGAATGTATTTCTGATACTTTCTCCACGGCGTTCTACGTTGCGTAGCGTTCTCATTAGCGAGGAAAACGACGGGGAGAATATTTACACACATCGTTCCGTGATATTTGCGTTCGACAATGGGCGACGAACACGTCGAAGCTTTAGTGACATAGGTGTACATATATGTATGTATGCACTATTTTTCTCAAAGCGACGAGCCTTTTCGTTCTCCTGTACACAGGGTGTCCCAAAAATGTTGTACTTGACAGGGGTGATTCTTGACGCAATTTGTAGCAACTTTTTCCTTTGCGAAAATGTTCTGTGGGGCTTCGTTAACGAGTTATTAGCGAAAAACACGGACCAATTAGGGCGCGGATACGGCAGGCGAATTCTGACTCGACCAATGCCAACGCCACGCTCAGCGGGAGGCGGGACGCTCTGTCGCCGAGGCGGGGCCCCTCTGCTGTAGGCGCGCTCTGATTGGTCCGCGTTTTTCGTTAATAACTCCTAAACAAAGCCACGGAGAACATTTTCGCAAAGGAAAAAGTTGCTTCAAATGATCTCAGGAATTGTGCCTTTCAAGGAAGTACATTTTTGGAACTGTATGTATACACATGAACATTCATACAGGAAATAACACAGTTTTACGGAGGCTTATTAAAACGGGTACCGTTTCCTCCGAGGACATCCGTAGTCCGCTACATATTCATCAGAGTATAGAATCGTTATACGTATCTACATATTAGGGGAAGACCGTGGAAGCTACTTAATTTAGTTGGCAAAGAACTGGCAAGTGATGCGCACTCCAGAGACTCGCATTCATTTTCCTAATGTTTAATCCCATTTCCTCGTATGACGGGTCCCTTCAAGGAATCAGGAGCGTAACTAATTTAATTCCGTAATTAATCACGTCAATAAGTTCGTCCGACGCGACGCGACGCGACCTCACAAAGAAAAAAGCGTTTTGAACCAGGCCGCGAAGTAATTAACGGCGCATCGAAGGAAGGAAGGGGGCCATCCGGATGAATACCGAAACAAGAAACGGTTCGGATGGAGATCGATCTTCAGTAGAATAACAAACAAGTAATCTACTCGATCACCGATGCGCGAAAAAAGACTCCGCCCGAGCTACAAAACAATCCCGCGCGTCATCCACGTAGACTGCAGACGACGAGGTAAAAACGTTCAGCTAGAAACAATTTTTTCTCCGGATAGAATGACAAGAGGAAGCCCGGGGATCTCTTTATTCTTTATCCATCGAGGATCTAGATGAAGTTGACGCAATCCCGCCACCCGACAATCCAAAGGGAAGAGCCGGCGAGAGCTCAGCTGGGAACACGGGGTTTCGAATTTCAGGAGATTCGGATGGAGCGGCCACAGTTGGCGGGATCGTTTGTGAAAAAATTCCACAGAACCATAAAATAGCGAACACCATTGATTTAGTTTCCACGGAACGAAAGAAAGAGAGAGAGAAAGAGAGAGATGCCTGTTACCGGGTGTTAAGCTTTCACCGACGAGTCTGGTCTCGAGGGTGACAAGAGTGACAAAACGCCGCTCCTTTAGGAAAACCACGGGATCAGTCACTGGCTTCGAGCCAAATAGGCTTCCCTGTTTTCGTCCCTTGACTTCGACATCTGATTGCAAATTACATTCGCAGAGACAGCGCTACCGATCGATTTGTCCCGCTAGCCAAGACTCCGTAGATTCGCGATAAGGTAGAGTGACCACGTTACCGACATAAATAAGCGAAAAATGGTTTTACGTGTCACAACTTTTCGTCCTTGTACGGGAATATTTTTCGCCGGGAAAGGGCTCCTTCGAAAGAGGAAGGTTCAATCTAGCGCGCGCTGGACATGAGCTGACGAGATTACGCAAATATTTGGTAATATTAGCGTTAGAAGCAGGCCAAAAATTATATATGTCCCAAATGTCTAGTCGATAAAAGTGTCAGAACTATCCCCAATGCTCGAGTGACCTCGGTCGCCGAGGAGTGTAAACATACACGGGTCGGGTATGTCGGTGTGAGACCGGGAGACCACTACCAATCCAATAACAAAACTTCTTTATTTTTCATTATTTTTTATGGAACGTTTATTATACTAAAGTATCAGCTCCTTCAGAACACTTTCTGAAGAAGTATAAAATTTGAAAAACATTTTTAAATCTATAAAAGTTTCGCAAGAACAAATGTTTTCTTGAGAGCCAAGACTCCGTGGATTCGCGATAAGGTAGAGTGACCACGTTACCGACAAAAATACTATGTCCTTGTATGAGAATATTTTTCGCCGGGAAAGGACTCGTTCGAAAGAGGAAGGTTCAATCTAGCGCGCTGGTCACGAGCTGGCGAAATTATGCAGATATTTGGTAACATAAGCGTTAGAAGTAGGCCAAAAATTGACGATTTGCACGCCGTGGAATCCAAGCATTTTTATGCCGTTGGATGAGTTTTCTGGATGAAATCGAGAGCAGCGCGCGCTAGAAAATATCTCTGGCTACAAATTCAGCTATATTTTGTCTTGATTCTCTGCGAAATGAAGCGAAAAACTTGAAGCTCGTTTCTGACGTCAGAATTCATAATATCGATAATACAGAGCAAAAAATGTGACAAGTTTAGTCATGGACTTAAGACTCGTCGGATCAAGACCAAGACGGATCTTAAGACAGTGGCTGAAGGCTATGAACGGAAATTATACAGCAGTTACTGACCTACTGACTCTGCAAAAGTCACGTGACTACCCTTGGCTCTTAAGTCTTAAGAGATCGATGCTTCTCGAATCGGTTCGTTCGTCTCCGTAAGTCAAGCTCGCTATAAACACTATTATCAAAACGTAAGATCAGCCTAGCGGTCGAATGATATATGCAAACAAACATTACGCGTACATACATGTACATGCATATGCATGTATAGAGTCTCTACTCGATAAATGTCACAAATATCTATAATTGTCTCAGAACTGTCCCAAGTCATATTTAGTACTGGAATTTTACAGTTGACTGAATACACCTGAAAGATTAGAAATATTTGCAAATTTATGTTGGCCTCTTTATTCTGAATAAAAATAGTATTATTATTTTTTAGAATTTTAGAATACAAGTTATTTCGTGGACATTGATTTTGTGGACAAAGCCAGGCCGGGAAATACTGTTGGCAAATAAATGCAATTCTCCGCTCGTCAAAGACTAATATACACATTAATTTTGTTTATAAATTCACATAAAGAAAATCAATTAACGGAAAATTATGTGGACCATCTAGTGCGGCTTTGGTGGTTACTTTGTTCAATTGTGCCGTAGCAATGAATGTGTTGCTACGATCACTTGTGGAATATATTATAAGTGTCCTTCGGGATAATACTACGTTCATAAACGACCCCTGATTATTTCGCAATAATAATTCGAAATATGCAATAAATCGATTGACCACAGAATATTGAACGACAAGAATATTGCTTTCGTTTTTGTGAAAAACTAACGAGAAAGTTTATGGAAGCTACGAACATTTAAAAATCGTGAACATTCCCTCGAATAAATATTGTAATAAATAGACTGCGGATTTCTATGCAATTTGCAATTTTTGTAGACGTTTTTGAAGAAGGTGGAGTCAAATAAAATTTCATTTTCGGTGATCCAGTGTTTTCTCGATATATGTCAACAACACGGGTCTTGCCAGCGACATATATCCTCCAGAAGATATCATCGGAATTATATCATATTTGGTATCATTTTCATTAGAAAAATGCCACAAATATGTTGGTGAAAACCAATCAAATGTGATTTTTGGAAAATTTCTTTGTCACGTCAAGTAGTAAACTAACTGTTTTAACTTCTCAAGAAAAAAAATCCAAGATGCACGGTCCGATGTTAAAAAAATTACCGTCTTTTGAAAAATGTCCGAATATTATTGCAAGCGACTGCGGGTATTTTTCGCGCGTTTTCAAGGCGATTTCGTTGCTTCGCAAAGGCTGGTTTTTCGGGAGGGACTCGCGTAATTCAGCATCTAGGAACGCGCGAGCAGGGCTGCCGCCTTTTCTCCGATTTTGCACGCCCGAGCACGCGTGCATAAACTCTTTTCATCCCGCGGCTGGCAACCGCTATTTGAAACTTAAACGTATACATTTATTTATCGCGAGCGTGGCATATTTTCGCAAACGAGAGGTGTCTCGCAAGAACGCGGCCCTGAGATTCATGTACTATACACAGTATACTACGTCCGTTAATTTACTCGCTGCAGCTTTGATACCCTCGGCTGTCCCAGTTTCTCAAAATTTTCTTTCAAACGGGCACCCCGTGAAAATTACAGGTACGCGCTGTTTATAAAAATCAGTTAAAAATCCTCGATGTATCAGTATCAAACGTACAAATCAATTATTTGAAAAAACAAAAAAAATATATTCCACTCTCCAAAACAATTCCCATTTTCCATGCATTTACCCGCGGCGCCATTTATGCTATTTTCGAAGACGTTAGCTACCTGGCTACGCTTTGAAAACGCGACAGTACAATCTCAAGATGGCTTCCAAAAACAATGGAAAATGAACGTTCGCCACTTTCGAAATAAATGAGTGATAGATTTTCCAAAAATTAAATCTGAGGTAGAAGTTTAAGGATCTTTTAATTCCACTCGAATGTGTACAGTGAAACCTGTTCTTCGCACGAAACAAAAATCGCACAAAATCAAATTCGCATAGAAAAGGCCCGCGCAAAAACAGGTTTGACTGTATAGTACATTGTAGATGCTACTTGTTCGAAGACAAAAGTTTCATCGTCGTTCGAAGTTCCCCCGAAGAGCTCGGGCGAGCGCAGAGCAAAGGTCCAACGAGATGCGGTAATACATACAAAAATAAACAATCGATGCAAACCGAAGTTTGACAGTTTTGGATTCGCGAGACGCCGTGCCGTCGAGCGTCACATACGATCGGCAAACCTACGCGCCGACCCGTACCTCCGGTCGGGAAACGAACAACTTTCGAGATTCATAACGGAGTATTTCCACGGTGTAACTTCACGGTAACACTTTGTACGCAAGGAACATAAACTCGAGTTGAATTACGAACGGGAAACTCCGCCGGGAACGTATTTCCGCGAATATTTGTACACCAGGCGGGCCTGATGTACATATTGTTCCGCGGTTTCGCGATTCATATTTCGGCGATTCCGCGAAGCGTTGGGAATTAGCGACGTCGTTTAAGAACGCCCCGCTCGATTTATCCTCGCGTGAGCGAAATTGCATCCACAATTTGTTTCCTTAACGCGCTAGATCAGCGAGCAAAATGTGAATATTTTACACTGTTTATAAAAATAACAAACATACTGTAGGAATTTAGTGATTTAGTCTTTATTTCTCGTGTACAGAGTGTCCCAAAAATGTATTTCCTTGGAAGGGGAGATTCCTCACGCCATTTGTAGCAACTTTTTCCTTTGCGAAAATGTCCTCCGCGGTTTCGTTTAGGAGTTATTAAGGAAAAACACGGACCAATCAGAGCGCGGCTATAGCAGGGGGCCCCGCCTCCGCGACAGCTTCGCCTCGCCTCCCGCTGAGCGTGGCGTTGGCATTGGCCGAGTCAGAATCCCCCTGCCGTATCCGCGCTCTGATTGGCCCGCGTTTTTCGCTAATAACTCCTTAACGAAGCCGCGGAGAAGATTTTCGCAAAGGAAAAAGTTACTCCAAATCACCTCAGGAATCACCCCTGTCAAGTACAACATTTTCGGGACACCCTGCAAGCGTTTTACTCGACGGAACGTCCTTATACCGCAGTCACGGTTTTATTTGTACGTCAATATGTGCTTTATTTAAACGCAATATATGCTCTGTCTTCCTGCGGGGGCTGTCCTGAATTTTCGATTCGTCTAATGGAAATGTACCCGCCCGACGATCGCGGGGAATACATACGTGTGTATGTATTATATGTGTATCTTGTGTCCGATGATTTACAAAGCCAGCTAGCCGGTGTCTCGGCACCACCCCACACATCAAGTCGCGCTCGCCCTAACATAATTTTCACGGTCGAATAATAAATACTCGAGGCAGCTCCCGGCCATTTCCTTTTTCTCCTTCTCCTCCCCGTCTGGGATATTTATGCGTACGAATTCTACCATGTCTGCTGCTATTTACGATAATGCATTTATCCGAAATTTCCGGCGATGAGACGAGCATGTATCGGTCGGTATACGTACACGCGAAAATATTCCTATTTCCAATACATTTTACACGAAATGTACGCGGATCCTGCAGGAGGACCGAATTTCGAGATATCCCGTACCTCAGGATCACCGAGAATTTGCCTTCTTTCCGACATGGCTCTGTTAATAGGAAAAGCAAATTGATCCCAGCGGTAACCGGCGTCAGGAAAATTTGATTCGAGGAGGATACTCGACGGAGGCCTCCGGTGCCCCAGTGCCGCGGTGTTCGGTCGCTTATGGGAGTCGGCAGAAAATTAATACACATAACTTCTAAACGGCCCACTGCGCGGCTCGGTTTCGCAAGTTTGCGTACGTTCGATCGGCCGGAAGCCTCGGCCGCGGGATTCGAGAAATTCTGGCGAAGCCGATTTAAAGTTGCGCCCAAGATCCTGTCGCGAAATCCGCGCCAGGGAGACGTCTCGCGCCGTCCTTTGCCGCAGGATATTAAAACTTGCCCCGGGAAATATATACCGGCTGTCAACTCGACTGGATACGCTCGGAGACGTGAGCGAGCCTCGAATAAAAATACGACTTAAAGCATATGCGGGGAAAATCGTATCCAAACTTTGCCGTCTTCTGACGGAAACTTCGGCCCGATCCCGAGGCTCCTTTCTCCCCAGAATTTCTTTCAAATTCGTTACAATATCAAGGATCTTTGAATTCGCTGAGATATCGCTGCGGAAGAAAGAGGAAACCATTTTCTCCGAGACCAAGAATAGTGCAATATTCTACACGATAATTGACCCTTCCAGACCCGTGTTTTGGACATTAATCGTGTAGGACATGTATGTTGCACTCCTGGGCGACCGGGAGCTCTAGAGCTTCGCTGTCCTTTTCTACGTTCGGCGTGGATCAAAGAACAGTGTCTCCTGGCCGATACATGTCCCTGGCTAGACCCATGTTTTGGACATTCATCGTGTAGGACACGTACGTTTACACTCCTGGGAGACAAGCGATATTTTAGAAGCTCGAGTTAGGTGAAACACCCTGTCCCAAATTCCTAGCAGATAAAAGTCGCAGAACTATCCCCACTCCCGCGAGGTATACTTCGTGAGGGGTCACGAGCCTCTGATCTTTGCTATCCTTTTCTACGTGCGGCGTGGATCATAATCTCCTCGTCGATATATGTTCCTGGCTAGACCGTGTTTTGGACAAATATCGAGTAAACATTGTATTCGTGCTGCAGTCACAGCGTCGACAAAATAAAAGGAAAACACGGTGGAAAAAAAAAAGGGACAAAGAATCTGGCTCTCCTACCACCATGAATGACAATAGGCTATATTTCTGACCCGCTCGACCCCCCCCCCCTGCTTTTTCATTCTTTTTCCGATACGCTTACACGTTCTTCGGTCGATACGCGTTTCGCTCGGCCACTCGAAATTCTTTGCAAGACCACCAATTTCCATAAAATTATTACGGGCCGGTGTTAGCGCGCCCCGGAAATTTGCATACCGTGACCGTCCCGGCGAATAAAAAGTCCCCGCCTCGCGTTGCAGCGTTTCGACCTAAACTGTCCTCCATATCGCCTGTCTAAACTCGCGTTTCAGAATTCCTGAAGAGCGAACCCCTCCTCAGCGTCTGTGATTTCAATCCTGGCGATAAATCCGCTTTTTCACGCCTCCCCCCCCCCCCCCCCCCCCCCCCCAGCTGTTTTAAACCTATTGCCGGATC
>CM052120.1:1727042-1750103 GCA_028454245.1 Halictus quadricinctus
GAAGACTGTTCGCGCGATGTTGCCATGCTAACGTAACTCGGTAATTGTTCCAGCGTCTCGGAAGCATTCGTGGCGAGGACATCCCTTACATTTTCGGGCTGCCATTGGTCGCCGGGGGAGCTTTCTTTCCACGGAATTACTCCCGTCAAGACCAAGGCGTGGCCGAGGCGGTTATCACGTTCTTCACGAATTTCGCGAAAACCGGGAACCCGAACGAACCCCACAAAATTGAATCGGTGGACTACGGCACGCCGAAGGAGAAAACACGATACCGCGGCCTCACGTGGGAGCAATACGAAACTGGTACACAACAGTATTTAACCATCGGTGAGTCCGTGACTTCGTTCTGCACGTACAACCGAGCACTCGACGCAAGCTTTAACTTTCTTCTTTTTCATTAGCTATGAAACCAAAGATGAAGAGTCACTACCGTGGCCATAAAATGGCGGTCTGGCTCAACTTGATACCACAACTTCATCGACCCGGCGACGACGACGTTTCCATGCGGCACCATCACTTTCGGGAACGAGGCGATCGCTTTTATGCGGGTAACTTACAATTTTATAGAACAGCGTACTTCTCTAAACTGTATGTGCACGCCATTTTGTGCAAAATACATGGGTGGGCCAATCTTCATGGTACAGATAAGGTCTAGACGATAGATATCTTTAGAGTACTGTCTTCTTGATCCTTATATGAACAAACCTATAAAAGTATGAACAAAAATTGAAATATGTAGCACATATTGTTCCATAGATGATTGCAAAAATTCTCTGGGACATATGTGTCCCAGAGGAAGGGTTAATCAATAGACTAAGAGAGAGAGAGAACCAAAATTCTTTCTATATTAATGAATTATTTAACTAAATGATTATAAACCGCTTTCAGGACCAGTCCGGGATGAATGGTACACTCCACTGCCACTCGTAGGAACGACCAAGACCAGCGCGTCCTCGACAACAGCGTGCAGCACGCCGTCAGGTGAAGACGGAATCGCCGAAGACATCACACCGATCCTGGACGACTCGGAAGACGACGCCGAACTGTTGCAAAGATTGGCCTCTCGCCATTACTATAGCACCACCACTGCCCTAGCAATTACCGTAGGAGTTGGTTGCATCCTCCTGGTGCTAAACATGTTAATATTCGCTGGTATCTATTATCAAAGGGACAGGGACAAGAAGAGGGCAGCGATGGACTGCACGCCGAACGGCCAAGAATCCCTTCCGATGACGACGAGATCGTCTATAAAAGGGCCGGACAGCCCCAGATCGACTCAAGAGCCGCCGCCATCTTACACAACCCTAGCCAGAAGTCCCTCTATCCAGGAGCATCAGCAAGTCCTCCAAAGCCAATCGCTGGACACGGACGAACCGGTCAGAAACGAATCGAAATCTGGCCATGGGACCAACAACGCTGTCCACAAGGATCCGATACCCCCGAAACCACCTACCAGGACAACCAGCTCGCTCAGCACCACCCCCGGCACGAACACCATCAAGAAACGCGTGCAGATACAAGAGATATCCGTATAGCATTAGGGGTTGCCCCACGAGGGCAACTTTAAAACTAAGAAGGTAACTTTCGTCGACTTCGAGGCAATTAGCGAGTCCAAGTTCTGAAACGATAAACAGGATTCAAGATCCTTGTTGGACCTACACTTTCGGCGAACCAGACACCTGGGTTGCAACTGTGACAGGACTGATGTTGGCGTACTCGAAGAACGCCACGATGTCCGCAAGTGAATCTGCGAAAACAAATCGAAGAACAAAAGGTTTATCTGAGATAACGCAATCGATTAACATTACGGAATACTACGATAGAATGCTAACTGATATTTAATCGAAGGATAAAAATGTTCCTTGGTAACACGAGACACTGTCTAACGGGAATTTGTATCGTTCTCTATAGCCATTGCCATTTCTTGCACAGCCATTCTCACGGCGTGCGTGACTTCTTCTCCGAGATACTTAAATGTCCTGTCAGATATGAGAAGCGAAGGATGATGCCACGAAGGAACTCATTGCCGACAGAATCGACTGTGTAATTAGGTGGTAAAAGCTGCCTAACGAGATCAAGACTCTAAGGAAGTATCGAAGTATCGGAAAGCTTTTCACTGCGAAACAGTTAGTGTTCTTCAAGTGTTCTTCTCGTAGCTGGCAGCCGGGATCGAGTGGCAGATCGATGGATGCGATGGTTAGGTTAATATCCTGAAATACTCGTAACTTCCGGTGACGAGCTAGACTACTGGCCCGGTAGTACTGGGTGTCACCACGATGTGTCTCTTCTATCCCAACTACTGAAAGTCGTGCACGAACTCGCACAGATAATCAATAAATAGATAATGTTTATGCTACACAGTCCGTAGGGACGAGCCTTGTAAAGGAACAGTCATTGCGAAAGTGACTTCCGAGAATTACATGGTAATGTCCTCGCGATCTGTAGTGTTCTGCGAGTGTAACGATCCACGGTGATTTCTTGTATTGTATGATTGGTCACCGAACGATACCAAAGAAATTTTTCGTAACTCCAATTCATGTACACGCATACGTAAAAACTCAACATACACACACACACAGACACACACACACGTGCGCACACACAGAATGAAATGGGTGAGGGGATGAATTCATATGTATCGAAGATAATTGAACAATGATAATGTATAGAATATTATCGTACGCTAAATTAATACATCCTTTACGTCTGATATTTTTATACTTCGTCTGATTCATTTTCGATTCGTGTAACGATCTCTGACGATGTTGAATTGTATTTGTTGTCGCAGGAAACATATGGTACACGTTACCATTACTCGGCCTGTATAGTCATCTTCGTGAACTCCATCGAGCTCTCATAGTATCGTCATCGCGGTATCATCTCGTTCATCGACAAAAATCTATCAGAAGACCAGCTCGTGTGCGATACACTAGATACATTATGTATAGTCGGTGACTATTATAGTCACACGAGCGTTCTGTGCAAGCTCAATGGTCGAGACTACTAAAACTAACGCGCGAATATTAACCTAATCGTTTAAGGTCTGGGAGAGTCTATTTCAGAGGAAAATCCTGGTCGCAACGTGTGCTCAAAAAATGTAATCGTAAAGCGGGAAACGATTTCGTTCGAATTGATTTCCTCTTCGACCAAGTAAAATATAAGGCACATTTCGGTAGAGGTGAAGAGTGATTTTTTTAAGGCAATCGATAGACAGGATCCTGAACTGGCAATGCTGACGTAAATCTATTCTACGATCAACTTTTTCTTTCTCGCGTGTCTTCACTTCTTCGTTACGCGAACGGAACTGGTTCAAATAAGTGGAGATGGACTTGCGGTCCTGTCTCGACGCTATTCAAATTCGCATTAAATTAATTAATCGAGTCGACTGTTCAAATGGATGAAATTCTAGAGGGGTATAAACTTATAATCAACTGTACTCAAACTCACCGAGGCACATGAAGTAACGAAAGCGTATCGGTACCATTAAGGACATAACGTTTTACTTAGGTAGCATAATATGCACGGTGTCGCGTAATTGTACTATCGATTTCAATCATTTTGAACTGCATCATCACGCGAATAAGGTACACAAAGGAAACGACAGCTGATAACTATTGTCCGCGAATGGTTTAAATTGCCAACACGTTGTGACTATTCGTTGATTGTGTGAACGGGATATCAAGCACGGAACAGTGAAATTTAAACAGTAGATTAGATGAAAACCACCTTTGTAAATTTCACTGTAAAACAATAAAATGCTGATTTCTAAATATATTACAACCTTCCGGTCTTATGCTTTTCCTTAATCAATGGAATTATTCATGTACAGTGTTTACTCTACGTATGCCCCAAATGTCCACTGCCGCTAAGATCAATAATTTTTTAAAATTTTGTAAAATCCTTTGAGATACGTTCATGTACGTAGGTATAGCTCTACAACACACCCAAATTTCAATAAAATCCGAAATAGTATTCCAAAAAGTGTCCAATTAACGTGCCCATCTTGTTCTATTTCCTCTTCTGTCTCCGCAGGAAACTAACGTTTTGGACTTATTGACATACAATTCTAAGCCCTTTTTTCTAAGTAACTTATGTGGTAGTATTTAAATAAGTAAATATTAAAAATAAAGGAATTTGAATAAAGAATGGTTTTTCAATCTTTTACTCTATGTATTAATAAATAACTTCACAGGGATAATACTTATATATTACTAAATAATAATAATAATACAGCAGTTGCTTCTTTCATACGCATCTATTATTTAAGCCTTGTAATTGTTAACATGTTATCTTATGAAATATGAAAATGGGACATGAAAGGGTAATAAATAAAAACATTCTTTAATGTAATAATGTTAATTCTATGTTTTAAATAATCCACTAATTAATTTGGAACCAGATTACATAGGAGCTTTTTCAACGAGCTTAAACCAATAACCACATTCACAGCGCCTAGGTTTGCCGTCGTGTAACCACATCCAGTTCACATGTGCAGCATCTGGTTCACAAACACATCCAATAATTCGACTTTTGAATAGGCTAGGTACTAGATTTGGGCAATCCTTTGAATTATCTGGCGATATATGAATGGCCTTCATATGATATGGATCCTAAAATGAAAAAATCATTCGATTATAAACTATTGTAGACTGAACATAAGAATTTCTGGAAAAGTTCTGTAAAGTTTAGTGACCACTCTCTATATCAAAATCATCAGCATGTACTGATATTCATGTTACAATCATGGTGGTGGGTTTAGTGGGTTAATTCCAGAGTAGGTTATAGCTATTAACGCTAAACGTATTGACCTATAATAGTAATCAGTGTGTGTTGCCTTGTAAAAATTACAAGATTTAATTTCTTTCAACTTTGCACAGATCTTATCATAGTGTGTGCTCTAATAAAGATATTTATTAAACCATTTCTTATGAAAGCATCTCAATAATGGTTAACTAAAACCTCTAGAACCAGTCGTTTGACAACCGTAGTGGTACATTTAACATTACAAATTGCATTGTTGAGAACACGGAAATGTTAAAACAATTTTCAATGTATCATTTTTCAACATATACGTATATATGTACTTTGGATTCCATGAGTTAATACAACCTATTAATCAGAGTGCAACTCACAAAAAGCTATAAAGTTTAGCGTTATATTTATAAACTGTGTTGCAAAATTCAAGTAATATTCTTTTTTATTACTTTATATGTAATTATAATTTTCGATGGTGTGATAAAGATGAAATGTACCCTAAAAATGAGACAGTATACCATTATCTTGAACTTACAAAATTTCCAGCAGCTGCAGCAAGAAATTCTTTCTTTTCTAGCCCAGTAGCAAGATCAAGAGGATCAGTAAAGTCTGCATCTGTGACAGGTAATGATCATGAATAAAAAGAAATTATAATGACAACGGAATAACAAATTCTGTTATCACATTACGTAATATGAAGACGCATGAAGCTTAAATACAAAATATTTTTAACATTTGTTGAAACAGAGTCGACAGTTTACCTTTCTTAGAGCTCGAATATGCTGCGTTACGGAAGAATGTGCGTCGACATGTCTGGAAAACAGCACGACTATGTAAGTATGCCATTTTTCAGATTACAACACCGTTAGGTACCTTACTGAACAAAATCAGTCTTTCACGGCACAAACTATTCCCTCTCCACAGTAGCTAAAGAGTGTTAACTTTAAGAACGCTCTTCGATCGATTGATAGTTGGACAAATTTTCATGAAAGCTCTGAATAATGATGTCTGGCACAAAATGCACCAACGAAGGTTCGTGATGATCGATCACATGACGAACAAAGACGATATCAACCAATACCAACTGCAATACTACATCTCTGTTACATATATGTACTTCCTTAATGGTACGTTCTCACGAGACAATGATTGTCGTGACAGCGTGACAGACTTTTGTGATCGTTTTTATACAATTTATGTACGTGCATGTAATATTACATTTAGATATTTCCGGTATAATGATGCCCCCACATTAAATTCTAGCCTGGACCACAGACGAGGTAGAGGAGTAGACCAATCACCCAATGTATTTTTTTGTCTCACGTCCGCGGAGCACTAGAAGAGCCCCTTTACCATTTTTGTGTCACATCCTACCGTATCGGTCGGAACTAGTATTGTGGAACTAGTATCACAGACGAGATGTAGAAGTACGCCACTCACCGTATTTACTGTTTCGTGTCGCACGATATGAAATGCCGAGTAAATTAGAAATCTTAACCGAAACACACAGTTTTTGTTTCGGATTACCGTGTCATTCAATGAACATCACCAACTTTTTTCTGGTTTGCTTCTGAACTTCTCAAAAGTTTCTTTTCTTAAAATTGATATTTTTTTATTAAAATTGTTATTCCTCCGATCGGAAGTCCCTCCATTTATTATAGGTATATGGTCTAAGCTTCTCGTGGATCTAGTTGCAACATTTACCGTTCGGCAGCGTAGAGGGCGTAAGAAATCTAGTTGTTGTTAACGATGTCGGTATTTCAGATCGTGAGACACGAAACCCCATATGGTGATTGGTCTACTCCTATACCTAGTCTGTGATTATACCAGAGAGGAAATATTATACGGTGGTATAAAAATCTCGGGTCTGAGGCACGATTGTATAAGCTCCACTTCTCGCTATAAGCTCAACCTGTCTCAACTCTACATACATATGTAATCCTGATGAGCGAATTTATAACGAAACAATATTAATATTTTGTTGTAGAAGGAATATATTTAAAGTGGTTTCTAATAACATTTATATTTGCACTCAATTTAAGTTGCAGAAACGTATTTGAGTCACTACGTGATATGTTATGTCGTATTTGAATAACCTTTGTTATTATATGTCTACCTAACCTAAATGTATCAATACGTAAGTACGTGTGCAAGAGTAAGTGTAAAGTGAGTCAAGTAGATAAACATTTACCTCCAGAAAATTTAAAGTCAATTTGTCATGATGATATCAAAATATAAAGGCGCAGTTTGTGCTTTTGGAAAATATGTACAGGTAATTTGATTCTTATTATTGAGTTTAATAAACGTTCTTGGTCTTCAAGTAAATGTTATTCTTTTTCAGAACAATCAATCTTTGATATTAAGTCCTATAAACTGTCCATATTATAATTTTCAACAACATAGGAACATAGCGAAACATTGGAATCCAAAGTTCCGTAAGCTTAGGGCACAGAAGGTTATTAAAGTAGAACTTCCAAATTTCGATGAAGATCGCGAAGAAGTGACACAAGAACGATTTCGAGCAACACTGAAGAAGCATGGTTTGTTACCTCAAAGGAACTGGTCCGAAAGACCACTTCTCATTTCTTCTACATCTAACATAATTGAGCCATATGTTGTACCAGAAGGCGATGGAAAATATTCTACTCTTACTAAAGAGGTACATAAACACCAGCTTAATGAACGTAGTAAATGTTACACTAAACTTATTATTAATCTGCAAAATCTATAAAATTATTTTACATTTAATATTTAGGGAGCAAAACAAAAAATTGATTTCGTTGGGAAAAAAGGAAAGTCCTACGTTGCTGTCAGGAAAATAAGGTCATACGATGACGACTTTTCGACGAGTATGTTTACAGAAGAAGCATTAGAGATATATAAGAAAGCGCACAATGCATTAGCTAAGTGAGTATTTGTCATGGAAATTTACATAATATCAAGAATTTTGTAAAATAATAATTTCGTCTATTTTCAGCAAAAATAAGGATGAATTACTACAATATGTTACAGAGTTTGCGTATCCTGTAAGTTCCGTACATTGGAATATTGTATGAGTTAACATTACCATTTAACATTAAAAATGTATTGATAAATTTTGTTTATTTGTAGAAAATGTTACATAACATAGAGGACAAAACAATTGTTTGGAAATTCTTAGAATCCTTAGAACCAGCACGTGTTGTATACGCCAGATGTGCGGAAGTAATATCAAAGACCAATATTTTCGCGCAAATTACCGTCCGGTTTCACACTCAACAGGTTCAATAATAAACAACTTACTTATTTATACGATACATCGTTTATGTAGTGCTTCATGTAAGATAAATATTTTCAGATACTGTGCATTTATGACAGATTTGGACGGCTGTTGAAGGGTAGCGAAATATTACGAAAAGATGTTCTAGATTACATTGTATTCGAGAAGCATTTATCTAATGTATATGGTACTTGGCGATTACACGCAAAGATTATACCAAGTTGGCTGCCACCGGAAGAAATAGCGGCGAAAACGTATACATTACCAAAGAAGATCGAAGAAACTAGTTTAACAGCGAAAGATGCCGAAGAGTCAGTTGCTGTAACACCACCGCAGTAAATGGCAATGAACAAATGACACATTTTTATGATCGATGTAAATTTAAGGCTTGAATAAAGTAGCTTTGATCAACTTTGTTGATTTTCATTTTGATGTTTGAGTGATTTTGGGGTCACAGTTTTATAAATCTGTGTTCCACGGTCAATGATAATTACTGTGCATGGTATATCTACAGTTACGTTTAAAAAATTATGTTGAAAATTACATTTAACGGTTTTTATCGCTGGTATCGTCGGAACAGCTTTTACCTCTGATAACATCCATCAGTTTCGCAAATGGTATCATATACCTAAAAGCTTTTCGCCGAACGCGTTTAAAAGTTTCAATGAATACTGCCGACAGAATCTGAAGCGAGAATGTTGTGCATGTTGGTTTCGCAATTCAACGCCTAATTAAGCGTTATCATGATTTTAAATGTCCCGATGTTGAGCTGATAAGTTCTTCGGTCACGGAAGCGCAAGATTGGGATTTAGGTCACCGGGACGTTTATGTTTTGCGATGTAAGCTCGTATCAAGATTGAAATAAATCATTTGCTAAAATGTGTTCGTAGGGTTTTATAGATTTAAGATTGTGGATAGTGCACTTTTTTGCAGATGAAAATGATTTTTCTCTAGATAATTTCACTGATTTCTGTGATGTGATCACCTTTTTGTCTTTTATGTGAGTCATACATTGTTTTATGAAATAAGAAATTGTTTGAAAATTATATATATATTCCAATTTTATACAAATAAATAAAGGTACAGTTTCTCCGTGTAATTTCGAAAACAAATTTTTATTTCACTTTTTTATTTCACTCTGAATAAAATATGTGTCCAAGGCTAAAAATCACAGGCACCGAATATCGTGTTATTTATTGCAATGAAATGTAATTTGTTCGAGTATGAGAATTATCAGCGATATCACCAGACCACCTAACAATATCATGTGAATGAAATGCACCTGTTCCAGGACGATTCCTTCAGGTGCACGGAAATTGTCCTCTTCCTTCCACCATCTCAGCCAATTTCGTTGAATCGCGTTCAGTAGACCGATTTCATATAATTTCAATAATCTGCAGAACAAAACGTAATTAGAGAATTATGTTGTACATTTTATTATTACAATAATAAGTAAAAATCATAATTAAAAAAAAATTCAAAAGTTCAATGTTTGCACCGCAAAAGACTTGCACATTTGGTGCCAAACCCTGCTTGGAGCAGAATTTGGTCCCCATTTTATATGAATTTGGCACCAAAATTAGTCGACAAATTCGGAGACAGATGGATCGCAAATTGAGTGCAAAGTCTGCAAGCAAAATTCCAAGCCAAATTGGAGCCAAACCTTGGCTTCGTTCGGCCCTCGTTATAGAGGGCAGGTCCGTCGCACTAAGAACGGACGTAACCTTGTTTGCAAAAGTAGTACGTAGACACCACAATGTGCCGTGAAAGAAAAGGCGCCGTAAAAAATGTGTTATAAAAAATAAAATATGTGTATAAATGTATTATACTCCGATTTTGCCGGATATTTACTTTCAGAACAAGGTTAGGTTTCCTCTTAGTGCGACCGATCAGCCCTCTGTAACGAAGCTGAACGAAGCCAAAGGTTTGGCTTCAATTTGGCATGGAATTTTGGCTGCAAATTGTTTACTGGGTTTTTTCATATTTCCAAAAATAATTATTTAAGTGCTAATTTTTACAGGACCGGCCTGTGTATTATATTAATTTAAATTCTCGTATTATTTACCCGACATCGATGCTCCGTTTGTCTTCGAAGTGCCACGAGACACCAGACGATATAGGGACTACTACCGGTATTCCCACAGTCCCTAATTGACACGGATACTTTCCGCTTCTGTATATTTCCTCGCTTAAAAACGTGGCCGCTAAGTGACTCGAACAGAGTATCTTATAGACTTCGGTGTGATTGTTCACAACGAAAGCTCTTTTCTTAGGACTCCTACTTGAGTGATCAGGCACATATCCCGACTGAAAATACAAATGCAAAACAATCCTTATCTGTCGAGAGGAAATATTACAAAAGTCAATACGTGCAATTTTATTCCGACAGGACGACGCTTTTAAGGATTATTAATGAAATTTTGTGTAATTCTCCCTCAAAGTTCGTTGTTTACAAAATCTCGCACATTTGCAAGTCTTCGAAAATCGTACCGCGAACATTGCGTGCAGCAATGAGCCCTTGACAGCGAAGATATTGTATTCCGTAGTTTCTATTAGAGTGTGCGCGTCTTGGATCTGCTTTATGGCGACAACCTGTGTCATATAGCCAATTACAAGCGCGTTGAACGCCGCATTAATTAATACGGCGAACAGACCTATCAGATACTCAAGCATCTTGGAACTTTTACTCATAGCAGGTGAGTCGTAGTCTGCGCAATAAAATAACAAAGAATTAACATGATTGATTCGATCCGTGGAGATAACTAAAATAACAAAACGAAATAAATAGTTGTTTAAAGACTGTATTCGTAAACTATTAGGTTGTATAAAGCGTTTTAAGGAGGGGGTGATTATACATAAGAGAATAAATCGAAAATACGGAAGCAATTTTTTTCCTCCGAGGCTTTGTTTTCGTGAAAATCAAGCTTAAGGGGGCCGGCAGGCATTTGACCTTGACTGTCACGCCATGTTACGCTGTGCCTTTTTTTCTAGACATTTTACGTCTTAAATAAGTAAGTAATCAATTAAAAATGCATACCAACGTGTTTGTACATGTCATTGCTACGTCTGTACAGATCCTTTTTTTCGATACGAACACTAAATCTCTCGAAATTAAGAGAATCTCTCTGCGGCAGCCATCTTGTGACGTCATACTTGCTTCAGAAAGCGAGTTTTCTGCCGAATATTACAAATTACTCCACGATGAGGTAGAAATTCGCAATTTGGGCACTGTACAGACGTAGATTGGACTTTTAGGAAACACAAGTGACCACTTTTAAACTGCTCATTGCAATATTGAAGCGTCAATTTGTCAAGATTTCGTTATCGGTATCGAAAAAATGGCTCTGGACAGACGTAGCAAAGACATGTACAAACACGGTGGTATGCATTTTTAATTGATTACTTACTTATTTAAGACGTGAAATATCTAGAAAAAAAAGCACAGCGTAACATAGCGTGACAGTTAAGGCCAAATGCCTGCCGGCCCCCTTAAAGATCCGTCGGGTTCGCGTGCTATAGTATAGGTCCGGCCAATTTTTTCACACCAACTTTCTCACATTGGGTGCATATCATGCCGAAATTGTTGAAGAAAGAATCCAGCATGCTTGGCATCATGTTGCTCCCGAACATGTCCGCCTCGATCACGTGGAAAATATAACTGCATACACTGAAGATTACATAAGTTGCCAGGACTGAGAACCAGACTTTTCTGGAGAACAGTTTCCACATCCAAGTGGTAATATAGTGTAGTTTCGGTTGCATGAAAAGGCTGTGTCTACAATGGCATAAGAAACGCTAGACGCCTTTATACGTCAACAGGTTAAAGACATAACATAGTTCTCGCAACTCGCCTGGAATACATAAACGGAAACGTGAACTGGGCTGCCTGTAATCTCGGACTGACTACTTCAAGTCTCGCTATGATATCCGTCTGATTCAATCTTATCGATTCGAGTAAACCGGGTGAAAACGTGCCGTTCCTTGTGAACCCTAAATTTCTCGCATCCACACAGTCGAGTTTCAGCCTAAAACGACAAATTATGGTTGACAATTTTGCTCGTTATGTCGATGTTCATTCCTCGAACGATATTACGTCAAATTTAAATATTCCGCTAAGACGTTCCAAGTGTCGCCAACGTAGCCCGTGATGCTCGTTCCGTTCTTATCGCTGGAGATCACGTTCTCTATCTGATGAAAAAAGAGGAAACCATTCCATAGAAACATTAATTAGCCTTCAGCTAGCGTATAAACTAGCGAGCTGGCGAAAACTAGAAAATATTTCATTTCCATATGTGAAAATAAAATATGTAATTTAACGGAGATACTTGTCTATTGTTAATTATTTCTTCATGAAACTTTTACTAGCACACTCGTGTCATTTTTCCAATTAAAATGAATCCAAACACGACTTATGTCGAAATATATTTGCTCGTGCAGTTGACGATTTACTGGAGCCTCGATTATCCGAACGTAAGATTTTATTAGACGAGCGTAACATTTCCTCGCGCATAAAAGACACCTCTAAATGACGAAATAAATGCGTTCCAGTACCTCGTAATAAGAGAATCTAAAACTCCTCCCTTGAAAGTTGTGGGTCTCTTCCGCACGACTTCGGCTCAAACGCTCCTGGTTCATCGCTGCGAAAATTGGTTTGCTGAAAATCGGCACGAAATCGGCCATTTCCTTGTCCCATATCACGCCATTCACTGATTGTGCGGGTGTCAATAAACCATGAACAACTATAAGCAACAATAACCGTCTCATAGCGTTCTTCGTGGTCTCGGAAAATCTTAGCCGCGACTGTTGCACCATTATTGACGCTGAGATACCACTGTCAAAATTGTTTTTGCGACATCGCAAAATGGTTTAAATCCATTCGATATCATTGCGTTGACACATTTCTAAATAAATAATCGGCGCGTCTAAACGCTTTTCTAATTATTCCATTGATCCTGGATTTTCGTTATTTAACCCTGGAACAACTTGTAATTTATATTCTAACAATTTATATTCCTGTCCTGTTTATTTTTTCATATTTTTTAACCACCTCCATGTCACAAATGTTGTGCCGTTTCCTTTAACAAAAATTGCACCGTGCAGTTACAATTCCTGTAGACATTAAACAATGTTTGAAATATTAAATAAGATGAGTTTTTAATAACTATTTAAAAGGTGGTATCAATGTCACAATTTTACAAATCTGCTTCATTGTCAATGTTTGTAGATTTACAATTTATGTTTAAAGAATGGAAATTACAATTTGCTTTTTAGAGATTACATTTTATGCGATGGTACTGCGCGACGCAATAACTATTACACACTGGCAGCACGTCTTATTTGCACGGTGTTCGGACACGTTTAACAGTTTCAATAAATGTTACCGGACACGAATCCAGGTGAGAATGTTGTGCGTGTTGGTCTCTAAGTTCAATTAGGTATTATCGCGATCCTAAATGTCCTGATATCGATCCGATGAATCCTGCCGTCGCAAGATCGGAATGTAGATTGCCATAGCGATTATATTTCACGGCTTTTTACGACGATCGAAATCAATTATTTCTTAACATTCGGAGGGTCCTACTTTGACATCATTGTAGGCAGTACACTTTTTTCGTTAAACGTTTATAAACAATACTTGAAACCGCAGTTTTCTGTACGATAAATTAAAATAATAGCCGTGAAATTTATACCGTTTATTTATATATTTTCATTTATATCTTTGTATCGCTGTCGATACAATCAGTTCTGTAATGTTACGTGACTTCACAATGTTGAAATATATAATTTCGTAGCTATAATAATACATCATATTTCAGTGATTCCAAACGCGTTTCAGCAAATTCTACACGCGACATGATGTATTTAAAGCAAGGAAGCCTTCAGAAGTATAAAGAATAGTTTTCAAAAAATATTTGAGCATTCTACAATAATTACTTTAAAGATTTAAAAGTGTTGGTAATAGCAATATTCTACAGAATATTATATGTTGATGAAACACATACTAAATAAATTATAAGTTCTTTCGTAAGTACAAAGTAAGTTCTTTTCTACTTTGAAAGCTTCCAAGGTTTGAAAAATGAGATTTAGGAACTATTAACGAATAATAAAAGGTGCATGAAGGAGTAATGAAAAATGCAGAGGCACGTACAAAAAACATGTATCGTTTATATCATAGTTGACTGTATATATATATATAATATATATTTATATAATATATATATTTATATATATATAAAGGTCTTAAGTTTACTATATTCGTCGACGTAGTTGACATAAATTAACTTAACTCTAACCGGTGACGAACCTCCAACGCGGCCGCGAGAGTGTTTTACAAATACAATTAATAATACAATTACCATGTTGCAGGCTCGTCACCATAAAAAAGTATCGCTCCAACTTAACCGGTACGTTAATTACTCTAATGATCTCCACGTATCTAATTTACATCGATTTCAGGTGCGACGCACGCACCTTTCCCTTACAGCCGATGAAACACCCCGCTGGTTCCTTTTTAATAGAAAATTATAAAAAGTATATAATACAGTTTTCGTTCAAGCTCCCTAACGAGCCTTGCACGGTCAATGATACCGGTTCGATGATGACGTGCTCGATACATTTTTTGGAATTTGTTTAGCAATTTTGCCCCTTTTCGGTTGGACCAATTTCATGCTCGAGAAAAGATATTATTGACCATGCAAGGTCCGCTTCCCACTCTAGGCTTCCATCTAGGGCTATAAATAAAGTTCGAACTGGTTTGAAAACGAACTTGCAGCACGAATTTCGAATTGCAGCAAATATATTGTTTTCGACTTGCGAGTTTAAAATACTTGTATGGATTATTTAATAACAGTAAAAACTGAAAAGGACGTTTAAAAGAGTATTTTACTATAAATAAAACCTGAAATAAAAATAATATCACAAAGTCAACGTGCCAGCACACAGTTTTAAAAAGTAAATATTTTAAACAGACAAATAAAGAACTATCGCTTGATAGTTCCCGGTAAAAATGTTATTCGAATTGTTACTAATATTTGTTACAATTCGAAGTTCGACCGACCAGTTCGCGCTCGAACATTTGAATTTTTACAGCACTACTCTCGTCACTTATTGTTAGTTCGCTCACGACACAGTACTGTTCATGTTATCGTCGAGAATAATTGTTACTTCTCTTTTATTCATCTTCTTGAGTTTCGGACCAGTTCTGAACAGCCTGCGCGCATCAACACCTCCTCTAGCCGTGTCCTACGCTCTACACGCAAACAATAAATGATCCCGCATATAATTTACACACCGATGTCGTTGACAACTTCATTTTGTTACCGAATCTCGTTGAATTCTCACGATGAGCGATCGCTATCGATCTTACAGTCGTCGGATCTTCTAGAATGAAGATTCCTTATGAAGATAGATCTGCATCGTTACCTAACCAAACTAAACAGCTCAAAATGTTATGTTCGCAACGAGCTCTCCGCGATTATGCATTCAGAGCATGTGGTCTTGTTTGGGTCTTCTTGAAAATCCCCTTTTTTAACACTTCATCTACTGGCGATCACCTAACAGTCTTTTAAAAATCAGGGATTAACAATCCTCTAACACGATCGCAACATTCTTTTAGGCTTCCTATTTATTTAGGTTGCATATTCCCTCAAATGTTACAATTTCAAGCAAAGACGTTAATCAATTCTTCAATGTCGACGCTAATTTCATTTGCAAACAGTCTCGAGTAGCATTGTTCAGTTCTTTTGAGATTGCTATTCGAAGGAAAATTATTCTTTTAAATATGATAGTCTCATTAAAATGCCTACTATACACAGGCTTCTGGTAGATGAAGTGTTAGAAAAAATACACACGACGTCGGCAGTAGAAAAATCACAAGGTTGAACAATACAATTATGCAGTTACAAAGTTGACGCTTTGATTACTTGGACTCGTTCGAGTGAACGACGCTATCATACATCTTTTGTTTACTCCGAAAAATTAATCGAAACAGTCTACGTACGATCGCCTATTATGTAAGAATTGTTTAACAGATGCTAAAGAGATCACATTTCAAATCGTCCCTTCCGTAGAGAACAACCTACCACTACACATACAGATGATAATTTATTATTGTGCCATTTCTTAGTGGGGGGAGGGGATTGATTTTTCGCAAATCGTTTAAAGTTTAGTTTCTAAAATACTTATCCTCAGTCTGGTAAGCACACAATATTACAGGTGCAACTATTATTACAGGTATATTATATCCTAGCAACAATATCTCAGTAAAAAATTCACGAGTTACAGGTTTGCAAAAATATCAGTAAAAGTTACATAAACAATCCGCGGCTGTTTGATTTACAATTTTGTTCCACCGGTCGGAGCGGCAACCAATATTGTTACTGTAGTATAATATAGATGGAATACTAGTTGGCCGCATACATACTTACACGAAATTAACGTACGAGTGAAGTCTGTTGAATATGTTCACATACTATCAACAGGATGCCTAATACTTTCAAATACAATCCAAGAAATGATACAGGGAAACATTAATGGTACAGTCTACAGCCTACACTGTATATGTATATTTACTTATAATCAGTGATGGGATTCAATTGGTCCGTGCGAACAAGTTTCTAAACACATGAATTCGCTGAACCGCTATCTAAGGGCATGTAATTTTTATCCTAATATATTTTAAAATACAATTTTACTTAGAACTTGTAATATAACACAAACTACGTAAATAACAAGAGACTAACAAGTAAAAAAAGTAAATTACAATAATCAAACATTAGTACAAAAATATTTGAAATAATTCACTGCAAATATGTAAAAATTCAAAAAATGCGTCTTCTTTCCCCTTAGAGTGTAAATCAGTTCTTAATTGTTTGGACTCCCCCACCACTGTTTATAACGTATATGCAAACGCGTATGTATAACAGGGACATACACGTCTGTCTACACGCGCGTATATGTATCTGTATATGTATAAAACGTTAAAGTTGTACCATCGAAAATTGTTATTGCCAGTATAAAATGTCACATATATATTCCGGTAGAAATAAATATAAATGCAGAAATATGGCAGTGATTAGGTATTGACGGTCGTGTATACCTAATTTCTTTAACGAACGTTACCCGAAGCTTTAAAGATTCAATTGTACCTAGAAACGGACCATATAGATACCTTGTACAGCGATTACGGTAAATATATAGAAACATAAAAATTCGTCGCGATCGCGAGGATCGTGAGGATCTTAGATTTATCGTTCTCACTTGGATACCCTGGTTTCGGTTATCACCTTACTGGGGTCTGGTAACCTGACGACTAATTGCGCACCGTTTTGCATTGGTCTGGTACCGTTTAACGTATTTGTTTTGACCACTTGTTGCGTCGTCGGCGGCAGAACCTTCTTGGCACCGCTCAGCTTCGGCGAACAGCACTGTTTGTCGTCGTACTCGTTCAAGTTAATGTTCGTTTGATTCGGATAATTCGGCGTTTTCATCGGTGTACTGTGCTCACTGAAACCACAGTTCGGTCTCTGGTCGATCGAGTTCGAATTTTGGAAGCTCGGCGGTAGCATCTTCAGCCCGTTAGTGTGCTCGCTCATGTTGCAGAACGGTTGCTCCATGTTCCCCTTGAAGTTACCCATGTCCTTCTGGTCGCACTTGTAAATGGGCGCGGACAGTTGCGTGGAGTTGGTCTTGTTCGTGCTCTTGTGGCTACTGCCGGAGTAGCTGGTGATAGACTCGTTGCAGAAGTCGCTCAGGTAGGTCTGATTTATGTACCAATTGTGTAACCGGTGATGTATCTCTGGGAACTGCGGTCTACGATTCGCAACCTCGTGCCAGCATTCTATCATCAGGCTGTAAATCATGGTGGGACAGTCCTCGGGACAAGGTAACAACTGTCGTGAACGTATCATGTCTATCACCTCTTGATTGTTGTAACCGTAATATGGCTGCAAAATGAAAAGTGGAATAAGTAGGGAATGTGTAAAATAAATTGCCGACCTCGCAATTCCTCAAGAGCAATAACATCATCTCTCAAGCATTTCCAAGGTCGTAAATACTCGGATTTAGGATTCGTCGGCATTACCTGTAAACCATAACTGTAAATCTCCCATAATACGACACCAAAGCTCCAAACATCCGACTCCGTTGTAAATTTCCCATAAACAATTGACTCCGGAGGCATCCATCGAACAGGTAACAAACTCTTAGATTGAACTCTATAATAGTCGCTACTATATATGTCACGTGACAACCCGAAGTCGGAAATTTTAACTGTTAGGTTGTCCCCGACTAAACAATTCCTTGCGGCTAAGTCTCGATGAACGTAATGATGGCTCGCTAAGTATTCCATACCTGAACAAACATTTTCCCCAAGTAAAGTACACCGATAAAATTGATTGAAATCGTTGATGCGAGATGCTATATACTAACCAGACGCAATTTGCAAAGCGATGTGCAAAAATTCTGGTTGCTCTAAGATTTTGCCGCTTCCGTTATTCAACGGAACGTCCGATCTCGGCGAGTGGCAAATCAGAAATTCGTGTAGGTCACCTTGGGTCATGTATTCGAATAGCATACACATTGGTTCTCCCTTCAGTATCACCCCGAGCAAGCAAATGATGTTTGGATGTCTAAGATCCGTCATTAGATCGACTTCACGTTTGAAGTCGTTTTGCGTTTTTGGACTCGCGTTTTCTTTCAACGTCTTCACCGCCACGTAGATCGGCGGCTCGCACTTATTACCCGTTTGTAGCTCTCCCTTGTACACTTTGCCTAGTGAACGATAGAATAATTAATTAAAAAGACTAAATTCACGTCTTCTTCGTGAATTTAACTGGAAGAACTTGTAAAAGTTGCAAGATCTCACCGAACGCTCCTTCACCAAGTTCTTGTAAAAGTACAACATTGTTGGTGCTAAATTGCGGCACTCTGTTATTGGATGTTCTACTGCTACCACTGCTTAATGTTCCAGTTCCTGGTGTCGTGTTACCGGGACCGGCTAGAAGGGAACTCATTTCCATAGGTTGTGTCGTACTTCGTCTTCCATCGTATATGTTTTTGTCACACTGTATACCTGTTAACATCTGTTGAACAAAGAACAGAACATTATTTTTATGATACCGTATACTGGCCGGGTTTTCTAATCGCGAAATTATATGAAATCTTACTTTGTTAGATGGCAAATGATTCATCTGCCTTGTAGATTTTCTGCTTCTATAGCAGCAGCAATAACACACCAATATTACAACAAGTCCTCCTGTTAGTACAAAACCAACGACTGCATAGATCCATAAGTTTTCAACTGAAACGAAATGTAGTGTTTTTATTATATTCGTATTAAGTGCCCTTTCGTTTACCAATGAGTAATATTTACCACATTTAGGTATATCACAAAATTCCTTTTGCATTGTATGATTGACGTCAACGTAACACCACGGTTGCGATTCTGTTTCGTCTGGATTGCGGCAATACGAGTGTTTACCAGCTAATTCAGGGTAATCAGAAATTGGGAGATTGAAGTGAGCCAACCATTGCAAGCATGGTCGTCCACTAATGCTTGTCTTCACTATACCTCGATAAGTTTTACCATTGCCCCAATAACAATAATCGTCTGTAACGTGAGTCGGATAATGCTGATATAGCGAACAACCCCAATGAAGTAGAAGATATATATGTAAATAATAATCTGTCGTCCTTACTCTCTTGCACATTGTCCTCTGTAGAAATACCGAGACTTAAACAATCACGAGCCTCAGGGGTGTTTTCCATTGGCAAATCAGAACAGTTAATTAAAGGCACTTGATGTCCAATCAGTGGATGTCTCTTAGCAATTGCATACTCCTTCCTGCATAGATCATTCTCCAACACCTCGCACTCCTGTCGGCAAATCCTCCGTAATTTACGATTGATGTCGTTTCTGCCAGAGAACAGTGACTCGCCGTAACCTTGGCTGAGCAGCTTCTTCGTGGAAGGTTTTCCTTCCATGAACGGATTGAATTCAGAACCAGTACCCAAAGTGGGACTACGCTTTCTGGGAATACTATGCGATCTTGTAATATCACCTATGTCGTCTCCGTCACCTGTGTCTTTCGATAGATCATCTTGATTGTTATTTAAAATATGAAACATTCTCTTCGCGTCTTTGAGCTTTAGAATACTGGCAGGATCTCGGCATATTGGAAATGCCGAGTAACATAAAGATGGTTTCGCGTAACCTTCGCAATTCGATGAGACTTCGCTGAAATGTTAAAGTTGATCGTGTTAGATTTGAACTGAATTTGAAAAGTTTCTAACGTACTTACTTCGAATACTCGATAACACCGAAGGCTTTCATCAATTTATCGTCAAGTAATTCTTGTGTCATTGGATACGGTATATAAACTGATTGCTTCTCTAAAAATGGTGCACATGTTTTTCCAACATATATCTGGAACAGTGAAATAATTTTTTAATACGCAATTCAAAAATTAAGTGAAATATATAGGTGTTTCTGACATACCTCGCATTTTCCTTCATGATTGTCATTTCTCCCAGGAGATAAGTGCATATTGACGTTTGTAAGGCCGCCGATTGTATGCATGTCTGTGGTACTAGATTGAGAGCTAGTCGGTTGTGGACTCGGTGATAATATGCTAAACGGATTTGTTGATGCCAGGTGAGAGATGTGTGGCGTTGACATTCCAGAACCTGAGAGGTCTAATCCGTCCCCAGGTCTAATGCTGTCAACACCACGAAATAATTTTAAGTCATTAAATCTGCTTAGAATAGTGACAATTTGGTTAGGTTAGGTGAGCAACTGAATCACTCGAATTCTTTATATAATTACATATATTCTTGGTTATATAACCCTATTTTGATGCATAATACGTATAGAACAAAGTTGTAAACTTGTTGCAACGTTTCGTTAACATTTTATGTCATGATTTCAACAAAAATAGACCATTGTTTTTTTTTTCAAAACATAACCTGCATTTCATAGAATCGTAAAGAAGTAGACCAAATCGAAATGTTTGAAAACTGAAATAAGAACAAATGAATACTTTTGAGTTGAGTTTTTATTCGTTTATCATCGTATACGCCTCTGTGGATTCGTTATTGCACAAAACACGACATTATCTCATAACCTCACTGTGTTTACAGTAATGTATTATCACCTTGTCTCTGTAACATTAGTAACATTTTTGACACTATTCATGGCACGTACAAAAATACACGTATTTTGCAACAATACTAGGTACAAGAGTAGCTTCATTATTATAAATAATCTATTAAAACATTTAATTGTAACAGAAAGTCCGTGTCATTTGACACCACACCCGGCGTCCATTTGTAAACTGACGCTTATCGTGGCTTTTGGCGGCGAAATCAGGAATTAAACATATACTACTAACACTATCTTGTTATTCAAAATTTATTTAACTAGACTAGTAATATTTGTTATGTACAACTGTGATCAGTTCAAAATCCTTCATTTTTGTACATTTAAAAAATTCTTTTCATAAAACCGAAAAGTCTATAAGATACTTTAGATCATTTGAGAAGTATTTTATACACGTTTTCAATTTAGGAAAATAGTTTGTGTGCTCAAGTGTGCTCCATTTATAAAAATGAATGCGACACGAGTTATTGCAGTTAAATGTAAACACAAAATTATACAGAATTTTAAGACTAATTACAGTTACGCCCGGTGAAGTGTATCTGCTGATCATTAAATATTATATTTACAGGTATAGGAATATTTAATTGATATTTACCTGTCAAGGAAATCACTACCATCAGACATGTCCGGAGAAAATCTATCATCGCTGGACGTTTGGCCAATGGGAGCTGTAAAATAATAAATTATAATTAATTTATTACATGGCACAAGATCAGACTGACAAATCCACGAAAGATTATAAGTAAGTTGCTAAGGTAAAACAAATATTTAATATTATTATTTCATATTTAATAGTATAATTTCGTATGTATAATAAATTTGAAAATATTCTTTAAAATTAGCCCACGATGCACGAACGTCCTCGAAGGGTTCAAGATGATTCATATTCACTAATTATTTTGTTCTAGTTGAAGGAACATCAACGCAAAAATACGTCCGAGAAAACCGACGGGGGAAGTCGACCTTGGGCTGACCTTGAGCGTTCCATAAAACTTTTATCTAGGTGAAAACTTGGTCCATTCCCCGGTATCAGTTTAACACCGTTCCCGAAGCCCATACAGATCCACGGACCCGTCCATAGTCTTTCGCATCCCCCAAAGTTTGCCGTAACTATTTGCAACGCGGGTTCTCCGAGCCCATTACGTCCCCGAGTAATCGTTCTTTTATCGCGTCTCGGGGTCGTTGTTTTCCCTCGAACTTCCCGAGCAAACCCCTCTTCCTCGCGAGTTTACATATCGTTTGCACCGAGCCACTTTCTCGGTCACACGAACACCGGTACCGTAGCCTTTCGTTCCGATAAAATTTGATACGCGAACACCCGAAATCTTTTTCCGTTCGGCATCCACGCCGTTTTCTCTGCCCGGAGGACTCTCTTTTGCACGCCCAGCACGTCTCGTCGCCCTTTTCAAAATCCCAGGGTTCCCGCCGCATTCGCAGTTTATTCTCTCCTCGCACCCCCTTTTCGTCCTCTTTTGTGCCGGTATAATTCTAAACAAAACAAAAAAGAACCACGGACTCGATGAAATAGCTGCATTCGACGTGTAAAAATAAGTCGGAAAAAAAAGGAATAACATTGTTTCGATTTCGATTTTTACACGCAGAATCATCCCCTTCCTTCGCACTACCCTTCCAGCCACACCCTGTACGTCATTCCTACCCCTTTTTTAAAGAAAGAGAAGCATTAGAAATATAAGACCAAGAGGAATGTCAAAGCTGTATACACGTTTGTTTCCTTCTTGAACAATTTAAGTGAATTGAAATCAACTCGAATAATTTTTGCGACTTCCTTAATGACCCCATAAGTCTAGTTTCCAGTACCCAAATTAGGTTCCAGGTCGCGTATTAAAGAGAAGCATTAGAAATATAAGACCAAGAGGAATGTCAAAGCTGT
>CM052120.1:1750203-1766472 GCA_028454245.1 Halictus quadricinctus
TACCAGGTCGCGTATTAAAGAGAAGCATTAGAAATATAAGACCAAGATGAATGTCAATGCTGTATACACGTTTGTTTCCTTCTTGAACAATTTAAGTGAATTGAAATCAACTCGAATAATTTTTGGGACTTCCTTAATGACCCCATAAGTCTAGTTTCCAGTACCCAAATTAGGTTCCAGGTCGCGTATTAAAGAGAAGCATTGGAAATATAAGACCAAGATGAATGTCAATGCTGTATACACGTTTGTTTCCTTCTTGAACAATTTAAGTGAGTTGAAATCAACTCGAATAATTTTTGGGACTTCCTTAATGACCCTATAAGTCTAGTTTCCAGTACTCAAATTAGGTACCAGATCGCGTATTACACGAGGAGTTGCGGTTTCCATCATTATTCGAAGACGAACCTCGCCGTCCGATTTCTCATTTTCCAAATCACTGATTTTTGCTATTAACAGGTCCCTTTGCGCCTTGAAGTCGGGGGCCCGGTGACTAGGTATTCCCATTACGGGTAACACGAAGACACGCTCGAAAAACAGACGCGGATAGAACGAACGAACGAACTAACGTGATGCTACGCCTCCAGTTTCACGAGTTCTCGTCGAACTTTTCGGGGAGGGCTCGTGATTACATCAAGTTTCACGGGAAAATTTCGCGATGGCTGCCTGCTGCTGCTGCTGCCGCCGCCGCGACAACATCAAACGGCACCGGGAGATCTTTTGAGGAAAAGTAATTTCACCCCGGTAATCGCCCGGGTTTATTATAGGTGAATTGGTCTTTAGGGAAGCCACCCCTCCCCTCCCCTGTGTTTGTCCTGCCGAGCTACGGATGCCGGGGGTGCAAAGTAAATAATATCGGAAATCTGAATCCACCCCTCGTGTCTCCGAGGGGAATGGTCCGCTTGTTCGAGAGTCTTGGACCATCGCGAAATCTTTCGAGAGATCTTCGTCCACGATTCACGGAAAACAATTGCTTCAACTCTCCGAACTTATGGCACAGAAGACCGTCTATTCTGTGCGGTGGAAGTGACACGAACAGATCTACTACAGCAAATAGAATGGCTCCAATATTGTTGGTTTTATAGTGTACATGGTGCAAAAAAAGGTGTAAGAAAGCTGAAATTAAGCTGAAATGAATTTCGAGGTCAAAAGGTCGACAAACTCTTCTTTATTTCGTCTTATTCTACTCAAGGTTCCTTTTACAATTTTTATCCTTGCGACGTGTAGATTACGATGCAATGAAAAAAGATTGTTGACCTTCCGACCTTGAAATTTAAGTATCCTGTTGTGATAGTCGCGACATATGATTTCTATACACCCTGTAGAAGCGTTTACTATTTTTAAAATAGATCAATGCACGTGTTGACAGAAATATTGATGAAACAATATTTAAGGTTTCTATTTATCAGGTTTTAAAATGAATTTTTATGTCAATATATTGATTGTAACAAATTTGATTAGGGCCAGTAAAATGTAAGAAAGTTGGAGGACTACTCGATATCATACATTTAATTTTTTTCAGTTTTTATTTCATTAAATAACTTACTTCGATTATGTGGAATTTTTCAGGCTCCTAGTTTGGCAGTCAAAGTGTTAAACATCCGTGCGAAAAATAGTCCTGTGATTTATTTAAATCCTGTTATTGAATAGTATGCGCAGACTTCATTTGTTCGCATTGCTTTTGCAAAAATTTAGGCAACGTTTTAAAAAAAGCAACATATCAAAATGTTGTAAAAAAGTAATAAATATTCGTATTAAAATTGATGAAACACGTGTTAGATATTTGTTCTAGAAATAATGCTTCAGTTTCTGTGTAAAGAAAGGACAACAAAGGAAGACAATGAAGGAAAACTGATAAGACAAGGGGTTAATTTGCTTAATGGGTGCTGCAGACAGTAGTTTATCAGATATCCAGCTGCGCTGAAATTTTAAACGATTGCTATAGGTACAAACACATAAAATCCGTAGTTCTGTCGGCGATCGTTTTCATAGCATCCGAACATCACTCGATTTTCAAGTTCCTCGATTACGTTCTCTTTTTTTTTCCACGGCGCGGCGGGTTTTTCTATTTTCGATGAAAATGGAAGAGAGAGAGAGAGAGAGAGGGAGAGATAGAGAGAGAGAGAGAGAGAGAGAGTAGTCCGGCAATCGCGTCGGTCTATTATCGGCGTCGCGATAAATCGATGCTGCGGCCGTTCGGAAGCTCGAGTCCGCGTCTAGTATCAAATTCATGCCCGGAAATCATACAATACGGCCGATGTAATGAAAGATAATTGAAATCAAAACAGAATCGATGTCGGAATTGTATTACGGGCCGCAGCGCGTACCGCGAAGCCGTATAAAAATCCGTTTTCCGCGGTTGTAAATCGTCTTCCCTCGAACGGTTCTCTTCATATGTATAAATACAGATACATACATACATACATACATGTATATAAATCTTTTTTTACGCACATCTGCCCAGCTCGCTTTATTACGTTTCCCCGGTTGCACGAACAGCAAATATTTCCACGATGAAAAGATGGCCGTAGTTAGGAATGGTATTAAACAGCGTACACAATGAACAGAATTTTCAGTGAATACGCGCCCCGGAACGTTTTAATAAACCAATTCGGGACGTCCGACGCGATCGAAAATTCGAGCTAATAAACAAACGAGATGGAACTTTATTTGTTAGCATGAAAGCTACCGTGGACTCATGCATTTATGACGAAAACGATTAGGTGTGTATTACGGTATTTATTATACGTGTATAGGTGTGTCTATTGTAGTATTTTCAACCTGTTAAAACTCTGCTCGCAATTCAGACAGAATATTTTTATTTTGCATAAATATTCGCAATCTAATAACAGCACCGATGGTATCGTCCAGGAGACATACTCGTGTTATGTTTACAGTCTCGAGCTTAGCAGCCTCTCACGAGGTATACTCCGCGGTAGTGGGGATAATCCCGCGACGTTTACCATCCAGGCCTTGGCGACATATATAGAGAAATCACTGTACTTACGTTTAAGCTTGGGAAATAATAAAATAACACTTCTTTACCGAATATTTCGATTTCGAAGAAACGGAAAAATTCGTATTTTTATAAACAGCTTCTCCCCGAAATCAATCATTCGTGATTCAACCCGTCCATCTTTCTGTAATAAAATCGTAACGTTCTTTCGGGCCGGTCTATAAAAATCTAAATTTGCATAGGGCACAGAGGACGGTGAAAATTCGACTTGTTCCATTGTTTTCGCGCATTGTTTACAGACAAAACTCGCCGCCCGGTAATAACGAGAGCAGGCCGAACAAGAGGAACGCCGGGGATCTGGAAAAGTACGCAAAGTGCGGAGGCTATTGTTGGAACAATGAACCCGATACTGCATGTTCGCCGAGGCGAGAAATTATTTCTGAATAAATAGCAAAGCGAATGGAACTGCGCGAAGTTGCGCGAAGGGCGAGCTCTCGAGATGCAGGTCCAGTTGCGGGGGAGGGTTTATTAATGACCACCGGGACTCTCTCTCTCTCTCTCTCTCTCTTATCTTTCCCACTTCCTGTTCGAGATACATAATACGTGGGTCGGACACGTAAACCGCCTGCTGCTGCGTCTTTGTAAAACCGGGACGATCGACTTTCCCGTGTACGTGTTTCGCTATCCTTTTTCCAACGATAACGATTCCTTTCCGCCGACTCGCGGAATGCGCAGGGGTGGGGGGTGGGGGGAAGCACTTTTCGACGGGAAACAATGGGACAAACGAGAATTACCCTTCGTTCGCGAATTTTACAGCTCTTCTAATCACGATTCTACGGCGATTGTGTAGAGTAGACAGCGGATCTTTATGCGAAATAAAAATTGTCTACCTCACTCGCAACAATCTGTAGCTCTCTTAACCCATTACCCGGCGCAACTCAAAAATACAAAAGAAAATTAAATTAACTGTACGACGACATTCATACTAACCGACTGGAACTATTTTGGCCATAATTGTTATTGTTTTTATTTAAATATGAAAATTAGAGCACGTCCCTTTTTCGGGACAATGGCGGAATGTACTGTAGTATACTAAAAAAGCAAAATTGAAATTATATTCGTTCAATTATATTATTATATTCGTAATATATTCGTTATATTATATTATTTATTATATTCCTTTCATTCAGTGTCCCAGAAATGGGACATTGGCGGTTTAATAGTTTGAAAATAATACAGTATTTGTAGATTCTTCTGATGTCTCTCATGTTTGAAATTACACCTACTCAATTTTGTTATAAATGCGTAAAATCCGCTGTCTATTTATCAGTTAATTTTCGATAATTTTTATAATTCTAGGCGGGGTGTAAAGTTTTGTATTTCGTCCGTTCATTTTTGCTACGATTGCGTAAAAATCGCAACCTAATTGTACTGTTTCAGAAAACAAAATGGCCGCGCAGAAATGCCGTGTACCGTAAAGGGGTAGACGACCGAACAGAACGAAAAACCACCGAGTTTTCTCCTTTCGGGCTGAAGTCGGGAAGAAAACGTAATTAGAAACGGGAGAAGACGGGCCAGGGCAGTTTGCGCGCAATTTTCCGCGGGCATTCGCGAGCGAGTGCGCGAGCGCGCGCGTGCGATAGGCCGTGATACATTATGCTATTACGTTTCATTGCCCGACATTAGACGGGATTACGTTGCTCGTCGGTGATATTACACCGGGGGCCGCGACTTAATAGCTTATTTCATCATCGCGACCGGCCGAATATTTTTGTGCCGTCGCTTTCAAAAGTTTTTAAGGATTCGGCCGAGCGAGGGGCGCGGTTTATGATATCTTCATCGCGCCATGATAATTTGTGCCGCCATTACCGCGTCGGCGAGAACTCGTGACAGAGAGGGGGGACGAGTTTTATCAGCCACGGGGACATCATTTACTTTTATCAGCTCCGGAGGGTCTGTTCGGAAGTCATTGGAAAAATCACGACGTATTATTTATCGGTAGACTGCGGCTTTTACGCGTTTATGACCAAAATGTGTACACACAATTTAACACTAGAACTACCGGCGTATAAATACAACTGATGAATATTGCTTTGTAATCATGACAAGACTACATCTATTCAAACCTAATACCATTTTTATTGTAACGTGTGCTTCAATGAAAAGGTTCATTCAAAAAATTCTGATGAAAACATTTTTAGAATTTCAGTAATTCTGAAGGAAAACATTAAAAAAGTAGTGGTCATATTAAAAAGATGAACGTCGGTGTATCAGCTTCGGTTAAATAAGATAATTAAGAGAAGAACAAATTTGTCCTGTGTCTTGCAATTGGTGCAAATATTTTTTATCTTGCATAAAGACCCGCAGTCTGTTTATTAGAGTTTTCTGAGCATCGACACTCGGATTTGGTCAATTATTGTGTACTCAGTGGTGTTTTCCATTGGCAAATCAGAACAGTTAATTATAGGCACTTGATGTCCAATCAGTGGATGTCTCTTAGCAATTGTATACTCCTTCCTCCTGATTTGGTCGATTATCGTGGAAATTTCAGACATCCGCAGGAAAGTTTGCGGGGATTTTCAAATAACAATTCAAAGGTAAAATGGAGGTCCCGTTCGACAATCTGAAAAATGGCGGAAAGTAGGAGCACTTCCGCGCGCACCCGGTGTGCAGACGAGCGCGGAGTGCAAGAAACGCGGCCGGCGGCCACGTTTGTCTTTGATAATCAACAGCAGCCTCATCCATCTTGGTCAAAGGGTCAACACTTTTCCGTGCGCGACACCCGCGACCGGCCACTCCGGCGGATGCATTATTCATGAGGCCGGCATGGTAAGTGTTGTCCGAAATTCAATTCAGTAGCCCACGAAGGCACCGGTGTACGTGATTTGCCTTCTGCCGGACCCCTGGATCCTCGTCGCCACTTCCTCTTTTTATCTTCCCGCCGCGCGGCCTTGCACCCCTCCGCGACCAACCCTCCCCTTCCGTTTCCCCTTCCCCTCTCCGCCCCTTCCGGGCGTGTTACTCGACTAATCGAGCAGAGATATCGGGGATGAAATCGTTATCGGGCACGCTTGCAGCCGGAATTAAGCCGACGAGACTCGTTTCATATCAACCCCTTTTTTATTTCTTCGAGTTTCCTCGTTTTTTTCTCCCCCTTTCATCCCTCGCCGTCCACCCTCTACCCACCCACCGTCGTTATACGACGTCTTCCTCGTTATTTTTTCTTCTTATTTTTCGTCTTCGTCGTTTGTTTCTTTTTCTTTTTTTTTCCGCGTTTTGTCCGTAATTCGGTATCTCGCGGCCGATCAAAATGGCCGGGGACGGACGTCGGGTATTGGCTGCCCGCGCGGCAATTGCGATATTAAGTTCACCGCGTGGAACGATTTTCGATGCTCCGGTGTACCGGGTGTCCGGTAAATTGCGACGGGAAATTTTTCGTTTGCGGTTATTCGGTCGTACGACCACGACAGTATAATAAACATAATTTTGGATAAGAAGAAATTGAAACTTGAACCAGCAGTTACGAGTACGTTTAAGTCCAATAACCTTCGTCAGGAACATTGTTTAACACTAAACCTACTACGGTCAAAATGACCGGTTTTATATTTTACAATTATTGAAACTATAAAAATTCATTTATGGAAAATGGTTGTATAAATTTCCTTGTCCAAGCATTTATTATATTGAAAATTATAGACAATCTTAATAAATTTAGGGCTGCCATTTTTGTAAGGCAATATTTACCAGATACTGTTAATGCTTGGCAGGTTTAGTGTTAAACATTAACTTATTAGTAGATTTTATGCATTTATGACAAAAATGGGCAAGCATAATTTCAAACAGAGGTCATATTGAAAATATTTAAAGCCAGCAGCGTGTTGTTTCCAGCTGAATAAAATAACTAAAAGAAAAAACAAATTTTTATTTCGCCCCTGTGTCTTGCAATCAATGGAAATATTTCTTATTTTGCATACAGATCTTCAGTCTACTTATTAGCAAACTCCTGTTGTCTGAAGTGTCAGATAACTAGACGGCTGTATGCATTTATGACAAAAATTAGTAGGAGTAATTTGAAAGATGGGAAATATAAAAAGAATCTAAAATTACTATTATTTTCAATAGACAGTTAATTCTCGATACATGTCAACAACACGGGTCTTGCGAGCGTCTAGTATCGTCCAGGGGACATACCCGAGTTATGTTTACGGAGACATACCCCGCGGTAGTGGGGATAGTTCCGCGACATTTATCATCCAGGTCTTGGCGACATATATAGAGAATTTACTGTATTGAACGTATCAAGAAAGAAAATAAATTTCTATGTCACTCCGGTTCGTTGCAACGCAGTTAGAAAATTTTCAATTTGCGCAAAGATCCACCAACAACCGTTAAATACGATAAACCGTAGCCAATAGCGGATTGAAATCTAAACACGCAATTAAGACCGCGTTTAACGCACCGAGCGCGGGCAGTAATCAAGGAGATAGCGACCAGGATAATTCGATTAGCGAAATGATAGGAGATATGAATTTTAAACGCGGTAATTCTATCGCTTCGCGGAAAATTTCGTGCGGCATCGTTCCTTCGGCGGCCATGACACCTAAATTAGACTATCAAATTACCAGACAACCCTTTCTCGGAGTCGGTTCGCGGGAAATTAACATCCGCGATAATCAATGGCACCCGAAAGGCGCGGGATCAACGGTGCGATTAATTTGCATCGGTTATGCTCGCGGAAGCGCATGAGTCCCAGAAGCGATCGTCGATTCATCAAGGATTCATGGAGAATTCTTCGACGCGTCTCCGGAAGCCGGAAGCCGGGTCTAATCGGGCCTAGTCGAAAAAAAAAACGCTCAGAAACGGCGCATCTACTTCCCCCCTCCTCGTGATTTCACGTAATTTCGCTAATGGGCTCCAGTAGTCCCGTGATATAATGCCATTAACTGCGCTATTAAATCGCTTTTATCGCGTGCTATCGATATTCCATTAATATTAATGGCGGCGCGGCCGCCGTGATCGGAGACGTTCCGACGGCCAACGTTCGCCTAGACGCTCTAGAATGTCCGCGCCATTTTGACTTAATCCGCCGTGGATTAAGCAGATTTTTCGAGGCAAAAGCTCCGGGAAAATGCAGGCCGCCTCTTATCTAGGGGCTAAATAATAATGCGGGACCCATGGGCCGTCTGCATAATTATTTAATTTCAACTTTGCGTGTTTGTGACTGAACAGAACGTAGTTCGACGTTGCTTCCGTGTGGACGTAGCTTTATGATCTGTATCTGCGAGCAACTTCGAGTTTTCGTCTGAAATTTTCTGGGCACGGTCTACAAACATTAATTAAAGCAGGAAAATGGCCGATGGTCATTGAATGATCCTCATAAATAGAAGAAATAAATGTTTCTTCAGTGTGGACGAAGCTTTATGATCTGTATCTGCGAACAACTTCGAATTTTCGTCTGAAATTTTCTGGACCCGGTCTACAAACACACTTGCATTAATTGTAGCAGCAAACTAGCCGATCGTCATAAATAGAAGAGATAAATGTGTCTTCAGTGTGGACGAAGCTTTATGATCTGTATCTGCGAACAACTTCGAATTTTCGCCTGAAATTTTCTGGGCACGGTCTACGAACGCTATGAAAGCAGAGAAATGGTCGATCGTCGTTGAATGATTGTCATAAATAGAAGACATAAATGTTTTCTTCCGTGTGGACGAAGCTTTATGATCTGTATCTGCGAACAACTTCGAATTTTCGTCTGAAATTTTCTGGAAAAGGTCTACAAACATACTTTCATTCATTGAGGCAGAAAAATGGCCGATCGTCGTTGAATGATTGTCGCAAATATAAGAGATAAATGTTTCTTCCGTGTGGACATAGCTTTATGATCTGTATCTGCGAACAACTTCGAATTTTCGCCTGAAATTTTCTGGGCACGATCTACGAACATTAATGAAAGCCGAAAAATGGCCGATCGTCGTTGAATGATGATCATAAATAGAAGAGATAAATGATGCCTCCGTCGGCATCAATGCAAATCCAACTTCGTTTGGGATTAAACGTCGGAAACGAGTCTGCCTGGTCGGTGTTTTTGTACGATTCGCATAAAACGGTGCTCAACCGCGGTCGAAACTTATGCTCGCTAATTCTGGAAAAACCATGGGGGTTGGATTAGCCGGCGGAATATCTGTCTCCGGTGCCCCCCCCCCCCCCGAGGTCGGCCAACTGACAAGAATCCGGTACCCCAGCAGCCGAAAAATACTCCCCCGGTGCTCGTATTAAGCTAGATTATGGCTTAAACCCACTAGAGGAAGTTTCACCTTAATATTATTCTATGCTCGCCCACCGGCTAATCCCCATTAGCGAAATTACATGAAATTATAATAAAGCTTGCCGCCGCCGTTTCGTCGTTAAGCCTCACCTCCCTTCTAGTTTGGCGGCGCGCCTATATGCGAAAAGAGCTAGCCCGCTACCCCCCCCCCTCTCTCTCTCTCCGTGCGTATGCAGATCGGGGTTAATACAATATTTATGAGATATATACATTTTCCATGTTTTGGTCCCCCACGGGTGGAATTCATCAAACAGTAAGCAGGGAAAATCCGGTGCGGCTCGCGGGAAGACTCCCGAATTTGCTGCGATGCCAATTCATTGGCTGCGAAACGGCGTTCTCGAAATGGAATTCTGAATCTGTAGAAACAATCTCGCTATTTAGAAATCAGGAAAAATCGCATCGAATTTCGGAACCGTTTGAGGCCACGGACCAATACATTTCCTATACGGACCAATACGCCACCCTTGGGAACGTGATAATTTCTTTCCGTATTATTTCCTAAAAGAAGATTTTCAATATAGTAGTGTTAGGCTTCCTGTAAACAACGTGTCAACATGAAAAATGAGATAAAACAGATTTGAAATGTTTGCAGAGGATCGAACTTAATTTCGAAAGAGTTTGACGGTGATTGTACCTTTCATAAACCGTTCAATTTCAGGTGTCGCGGTACAATGGTCGAGACTTAATCCCCTTCTCCTCGGGATTACGGGGAAGAAACGATTAATTTAGGAGCGTCTGGGCGCCGGAGACGGTCCAGCGCAGCGGCCGATCCTCCACAAAGAGCGAAACTTTTAATCTATCGCGGCAGAACGGCCCGTCAGCGGCGATCATAACTCTCTTCTCGTTAATTGGAAACACTTCTGCGGAGGCCGCAGGCTAATAATCCCCCCGCGCTCGCGCTCGCGCGCGCGCGCGCGTTCGCTGATCTTTTTCCCGGATTATCCTTGCAGGGCTGCGCGGCGGCGAACGGTTGGTTCTCCCGTGGAAATTGCCTCCTTTAGTGGCGCCATAATTCCTCCGGAATTTATAGCGGCTTCGACACCCTCGGACGTCGAGCGGACTCGATTACCATAAGTCGTGTAAAATCGAAGATTTACTGTACAGCCGTAAAGTGTCCCTCACGACTACGCTCCCCGGCAAGTTTTATGGCGTTTACATTCATCGGGTCAGCCGGCTGGAAAACTTTCCGGGGGGGCCTTTACGTGTCTGATTTCGACACTTTGAAACGCTTTTGCTGATCGGGATCCGAAGATTTATCGGCCCGGAAGTTTTTATCCCCTCGACGAGCAAATTCGTATCGCATTTTTACACGTTTCCGGGTAACAACTAGTTTCTGATCTTCGATCGGTTTCGTGTCGGACCAAATCATAATTTGATCACTAGACTGCGGATTTTTATGCAAAATTAAAAAAAAAACAGTAAAAATTCCTTTCTTCCTTTAACAATGTTCGTAAGCTGAAAGTATACATTAATATTAATAAAGATTCCTAATCTGTCCGCTGATCTATGTTAATCACGTTTCCCTAACCGATGTTTCCCCAAAGCAGTACTCGTACTACTTGATCACAAGACTTTCGAGATTGACGTGGATTCTAAAAAATTATAGAACTTTAATTAACGCTTAGGCGCTCGAGGAACAAATACGTCTCTCTTAAAAAAGGGCTGACGAAAGCAACAAAATAAAATTAAAAAATTAATTCAGTACAATTCACGGATATTTCAGAAATTGTCGCAGAACTGAAAAATTAGCAGTAATAAACGAGTCGTGCGAAACCCGAGTGAAAGTGGGGAAGAAGTCTTTCGCAAATCACGCCAGGGGGTTGAAAATGTCCCGGGAAAATCGATGTGACCGATTCTTTCCACGACGTCCGATGCAATAAAATGGCTCGCGACCGGTGTCGTCGATTCTTATCGCAGCCTCACCGTCAAAACAACGGACAGTGGTGGGGGAAAAAAGGAGCCGCAGGAACGGGGCTTGTCAGAAGGGAAATAAAGTCATCAAACAGCGCTGGATCACCGGTGAATCCGGGACAGGGCAAATATTCCCGGCCGCAGAACCGTTCAAACGCCGTCCGGTCAATTCTCGTGGCCGAACCGCAACTGCGACGTGCCATCGACGTCCAGGGAAATTGAAAATCCAAAAATCCCTGCCGGCAGCAGCGAGGCTCGAAATTAATGCACGGATTGATGGGGAGGACGTTAAACCCGCAGCACGGTTTCCGAAGTGTTAACATTCCTCTCTTTAGCTTATTTTTTTGCTGGAGCCTGACGCGTCCGAATTTCGTCCATCGGCCAATTCGTCCCTTGACTCTCCTAACTGACGCTGCCTATTGGCGACAATTGAGATACATTTTTATAGACTATTTGCCATTATTACCGTTCACCTTTGCGCCATTTACTCTTCAATTCACCATTTCTGTAAGCTTAGCAATGAATTTTTCCGTGAAACAGATATTCAATAATATGTTCCTGGCTATTAAATTACATAATATGACTGGCTATTAAAGCGGGATGCAATTTGGTTAAACTTCACCTTGATGAACCGGAAATTTTTAACTTTTTATTATACAATCCTGTAGGTCTCGGCGAGAAAATGCTAAAAATCGAAACTTTAATGCGAGGAACTCACTGGTTCGAAAGTTATGTTTAAAATTGAGCGATTTTGTCAGGTTAAGCGCCTCGGAGTTAATTTCTAAAAATTGCTGATAGAATATTTCGCAGAATATGATCGATTAAATAAATTCGAGCATATTCTAGGGTCTGGCAAATGTTTCCCGCGATATTTTTATAGTTTATCGTGCTACTGAAACGAGTTTTTCCTTTGACAATGCTGTTTCTCCTGCGGCACAGAGTTGTCGGAGATGAAGCGAAACAAGAAGTTCAATTAAACCGTCGGGAGTCCGTCGGAGACGCAGCGCCGCAGCGTACGTTGAGCAACGAAATTTATTTTCTTGAAAATTCATACGCAGAGACATTCCGGGCGTCGTTAAACCGGCGAACACACATTCAAGTTTCCGGTGAGTTACGCTCGTTGCGAATTCCGCGTATATTGTTCCGACGCTAAATCACGGTAATACCGTTCCGCGTTATTAAATGAAATTAAATCACCGTTTAAACAGCCGGCACGCGCGGCGATATATTAACGAAATCGAGCAACTGCGTCGTGACGGGAATTAGCGTGGAATTACGGGGGAACGCTGTTAGCCTGCGGGAAGGACCGGTCCCTTTTTTTTTTTTTATTATTATTATTAGAATTCACATTCGCACGCGGCGATAATGTCGCTAACAAAATTACCAGTGCTGTCCCGCCGTCCGATGATTGTATTGTCCACTTACTTTTAATCGGATCAAGTGGCCAGACGGTTCTATGTGTCCGTGCAAAAATGATTTACGAACGAATTAATATCAACACTGCGATAATAGAGTGGTATTTCAGCCGCGAACAAATTTCGAATAGTAATAGACGAATAATTCAGACACGACAAATTAAATGCATATAGAAAAATGATTCATTTCAGTAGCTGTAATATTTTACTGTTATTAAAATTTGTATTCAAACTGTGGAAATAAAACTTTTTTGTTTGTAATTATTTTTTTATACAACTTATACGATCGTATTTCCGACTGCTGATTAAAATGAGTCCAAACACGACATAATTTGAATCCTTAACGCTTGTTTAATCCACGATTCAGTAGAACCTCGACTATCCGAACTGATCAGTAATAACGTTCAGATAATGAAACCTAAGCTATCGGATTTGTACAACGAATCATGTCATATACGCATAGGTAGCTTTCGATTTAATAGTCTGCCCGGGAGAGGATTCAAATATCAGTTCGGATAGTAGAGGTGCCGCTGTACCGTGGATTAAACGATTAAACGCGATCCGAATGGTGTCATGTTGGGTATCGTTTTAATCGGAAAAATGCGACGAATGTACCGGTACTTGAAAATGTCACAAAAAAATCATTGCAAAGTAAAGAGTCATTGAATTAGTTTCACCGATACGCGTTTCGTTCGCGTCGCTGTCCGTTTTATTAGAGACACCGCCGTATTATAAGAGTCGTATGACAATGTAAAAGTTCTCAGGAACTCCCAGGGCAATTATTAGAAATTTCTGAAAGCGCAAACGCGGAGACTGTTCCACGCATTATCGCGGGATGCCGGGTCGGAAAATTTCCATGCAACATTGCGGTGGTCGGCCAGGGGAGAGCGTCCCGGCCGTTTTTCATAAAAGTTACGGGAAGTCCGAGCCGGGTCCAGTTCCACGGTCCGAGGCAAAGTTAAAATGGCCTTCGAGCCGCGTTATTAAAGTGTCGAAACTTCCGTGAGAACCACTGGCGTAGATGCGATCGTTTCGCCGGGCACGGCGAACTCTGAGAAAAGCAGATATAGTGTCGGTGAACACGGGCGTGCACCGCCGGCGAAGAGAATGCACCGAAATAAATGACGCCCGCTCTTCTACATAAGCAAACTTCGATTCTAAATATCGCCGGAACTGCTTGTAGGTAACCGTTGCAAAAAGAAGATCCATCGCGCCCCGGCAGCTCGATCGCAATTCTCGATCCTTCTCGTTCCTCCGTTTCGCTCGCCCGTTCTTTTATCCCCGATCGCCCTGCATTTCATTGCTTTATCAAGGACTCGAGTGACTGATACGATACCAGTTCCTCTTCCCAGGAATTTTTGTCGATTTGCTGATTGCGAGACATACCGTCTCATTATTATTCTCGGAATGCTCCACCGCTTCTATCGTTTAACTGGAAACTTTTACAATGTGTTTATTACGTCACACCGTGAACAGTGCGAATTTGTATATACAAACGTGAAAAGGTTAAACTTCACCTTGGCAACCCAGAAATTTTTTACTTTTCTCTATATAATCCTGGAGATCTTGACGAGAAAGTGCCAAAAATCGAAGTTTTAAGGCGAGGAATTCAACAGTTATGCGTGTTTAACTTAACCAACTTGTTGCAACCAGTGAATTCCTCGCATTAAAACTTCGATTCCTGGTTTTTTCTCGTCAAGATCTACAAGATTATATTTAAGAGGGTCAGCAATTTTTGGTCCCAGGAGGTGAAGTTTAACCTTGACTTTTGATTCCTTGATTCGGCAACCGAATTTTGTTCGCCATTGCTGTCAATTTTCGTAGAAGGCAACCCCGATGATTTGAGCCGCTTATTTTGAAAGTTCCTTCCGTTAAATTTATAGTTCCTGTTAAAACAATAGCAATTATTAAGCGAATAATATGTGTTTTCTTAGCAAAAATGGAGTTAAGCCATTTTCAAAGTGGACAACCAGATTCGTTATAAAATTCGAAAGAGCCCAAATCCATTCGACATAATTTAAAATGCTTCAAATTGAAAAAACAATACTCAATTTACTTTATATATCTTTACAACACTTCAAAAACACAATTTATGCAATTCAGGACATTTTTTAACTGCATAAATTACATAACAATTGACTGCTCATCTATTTTAAAAATAAACGGCTTATTTGTATATTTTTAAAATTCACGTTCTTGTGCTTCGTCGTCCAAAATTGAAAATTTTGTATTGTCCAATTAGTATTAGAATTTGTGAATGTTTTTGCATTATTTTGGATTTAGTAAAATTAGCAAGAGAAGGAATACGATTTGTATTATATTTGTATGTTTGTGTTAAATTCACATAATTTTTTAAGAATTGATTGAGAAGCCTCGAGCTGTTTGCTTATTAAAATTAATGCTGTTATTAAAGTGAATTGCAAGTAGATTGCTTGGTCCTTAGCGATAAGACCCGGGCACTTTCATTGATAAGTAACGTTAACAAACAGTGCTTTATTAAGAAGTCGACAAAGCGTGCTCATAGACAAAGGGCTCTCTGTATCAGTTGCCAGCAGAACCGTGTGTGCGATCCCGATAGTCTAAACAATGGTAGTTTCATTTGTGTAGCTAATATTATAATCTACGTTCCCGACAGAGACCTAATTCAAACCTACAGAAGAACATACCGAGAACTATTTCACTAACAACGCAATTTTTTCAAATATTTGTGTCGTTTCAATCAGAAAAATGTCACGAATGTTTCAGTGAAAGTGCCATAAAAAATCATGGGAAACAAAAAAATACCAAAAACACACATCCCCCATTTCGGTCCACAAATTACGTACACAAAGTTACATAAATATGGATAAGCCAATAAGAAATATTACAAAAAAAAAAATTAATTTTTGTAAATATTGTTCAAACAAATAGTTTGTTCTGAAATATTTTTTTCATTCCTGGATCGAAACCACTCGAAATTGTTCACTGGGTATATCCTGTATAAGTTTTATTAACACTTTGATCGCCAAAGTAGAAACCCCCAAAATTCCATAGAATCAAATTAAGTTATTTAATGAAATAAAAACTGCACAAAATTAAATGTATGATACCGAGTAATCCTCTAACTTTCTTGCATGTTACAGATCCTAGTCAAGTTTGATACAGTGAATATATCAACTTAAAAATTCATTTTAAAACCTGCACAAATAAATCTCACTGCGGCAGCCATCTTGTGACGTCATACTTGCTTCAGACAGCGAGTTTTCTGCCGAATATTAAAAATTACTCCACGATGAGGTAGAAATTCGCAATTTGGGCACTGTACAGACGTAGATTGGACTTTTAGGAAACACAAGTGACCACTTTTAAACAGCTCGTTGCAATATTGAAGCGTCAATTTGTCAAGATTTTGACCCTTGCAAGTTCATACACGTATATTGCACAGAGATTCTCTTAATTTCGAGAGATTTAGTGTTCGTATCGAAAAAAAGGCTCCATACAGACGTAGCAAAGACACGTACAAACACGGTGGTATGCATTTTTAATTGATTACTTACTTATTTAAGACGTAAAATGTCTAGAGAAGAAGGCACAGCGTAACATAGCGTGACAGTCAAGGCCAAATGACTGCCGGCCCCCTTAAAATCGGCGTGTGGCTCTCGGGCGATTTTCCTTCGCGTAAA
>CM052120.1:1766972-1783592 GCA_028454245.1 Halictus quadricinctus
ATTCGTTTTGGCTATGAAAATTGGTTATGAAGAGATGTAAGCAGTTCCGTCCCCTTCAGCAAGTCTTGTGGCGGGCAAGGGCCCCGCGGGCACAGCTGTGGGCAACGTGACGTCAGAACCATCGAAAGGGGGCGTGGCTCACTGCCGGCCAAGTCGCTTATGCGGCGCACCGGGCGTCCTGGACCGCCACGGCGCTAGCGTCGCTGGCGCTGGCGTTTCTTGGCGCTCTTTGTGTACCAAATTCTCTGCCCGCACGGGCAATAGCTGGACGGGACTGGTCCAGATACTTTTGGTGGTCAAATGCTTCTAAAGTAAGCCTGAAACTCTTCAATTTTCAGAAAGGAAACACTCAATACCACTTTTTAAATAACCTTTTAATTAGACCCAAAGGATCCAATAAAAGTATGTGGTCATTAAAGTTAGAACCCAAGTGGTTAAAATATTAGATGCAGGAAAAATAGTTTGACACAGACCTAGACAGTGCCACCAAGAAGACCCATGCTTTGGAACAGAAACTCTGATCACCTAATCGTCTAAATTTCAATTGTGAACCAACAAGTCGTCCCCACTGACACCACCCAATTCGTTTGGAATTTTAACTTAACAGAAGATTTCTTAGCTTCCGGCAGGTGAAGAGTTGAGAACATGAAATTCCCGGTCGCATTAATTAAATAACTTCGTCATTGTGGGAATTTGGGGGTTGACGTCCGACATGTGTCGGTAAATCTCAGATTCTGAGAAAGGAGAATCCCGAGCGGACTCCCGGCCGACCCTTGACAATCGTCCAAGTCTCTAAGCAACGGTGGCATCCGACGAGCGTCTAAATCGTCCCGAGTCGAAAGTAACCACCCCCGCCCCCATCCATATTCCCTCAGAACCGGGGCGGAAACGTTCTCCGTTCCACGAAACGCGGGCCGCAATAACGATAAAACTGTCCGAGCCATTCCGTGGTTGCAAATTCTGACCGTATCGGGGTCGTCGTCTCCTTTCGTTAGGGAGTGGGGGTGGGGGGCCGGTCGGGGGTGGTAGTTTCCCAGGGAAACAGTCTCGGATAACAATTCCGGTGTACGTCGATGTTTACCGGGCCGGGTTTGCCGCAAGGACAACCACCCGCGCGGTTCTCGCGTACGGATGCAACTGGAAAGAGGCGACGGATGCGAGAGATGGATGCAAGGAGGAGTTAAGACGCATCAATCCTCGCGAAAGGGCGGACAGGGATCCTAGGCTCCGTGCTCGAGAAGCTCCAGCCAGGATTACGCTGTCTTGGCCGGAACGGCGATTGTTTAACTTTAATAAAGCCGTATGCCGTTCTTCAGCTTCTCCCGAGGGAGAATCTTGTCCCAATAGTGGACGCGGATCCTCTTGGGCCGGTGCTGGTGACTTATCGATCGGTTTTGGACACCTTTCTTTGCTCCTCGATGAGTATTCTTGGCCACTTTTAGAGGAATTGATAGGTTCATGGTTTATTCAAAAATATGCTCTTCCAAGATTAAAAAGGACTCATTGGATTGACTCACTGGAAAACTTAGTGGTTGACTATTCACTGTTTTGTCCCTAGATTCACATAATATTGGCTCATTGAGAAAGTCTTGATACCATTTTTCGGTTTATTTTTCATTTCTTCTTCGCTATCAAAAATGTTACCATCAGTCGATTAAGTAGATCCCGACATTTTCCATGACTCTTTGCCAACATTCTGGTAGCAGTCGTATGACTTTCTTTATAAATTTTATGCATTTATGACCGAAGGAAGTAGATCAAGTACAAACCAGCATTTAGCTACCTAACTGACCATTGATTTTTATTAACTTACTTGACTTAAGACTGATTTCTATTTTCAAATCTTTAACATTATTAGGATTGTACCATTATTTTTTAACTAATCAAGACAGCTTTTGGAATATAATTTCAGGTTTGGAGATATTACGAGAAAATTGTACTTATTCCTCTTTTTACACGTATGTATAGTTCAAACGAGAGGTATAGTATGGTCGAGCCGATGAGATTTTATTCATGGAGGGGAGCCGTCATTACAGACGATCCATATCTGCTCAACTAAAGTGCGAACGGGCATAAACTTTGCGTAATCTGCCTCTTCAGGACCAAGACCAGACTGCTCTATACTCGAAACTTCGCAGTACTTCAACATCGAGCGAGTGCGTTTCCTATGGAAATCCTTGGAAACGCTATAAACCTAGACTCGGTTATCTTGTAGTGTTCCAATAATGGCGGGGACGGGTTTCTTTGAACCTGCTGTCCTAAACGTTGTGATATCAAACTTGATATCACTCGATTTTAATAAAACCTTTTTGAAACCCCCGCAAGCCATCCTCTTATTTGATTTATTAAAACTAAATGGTAATTGATTATCAAGTGTCCCACTGCGATTATCATTTGGTTTCATTAATTATTGAAGAGATTGGCAAAAATGGATCTAGATGCTGTCATCCAAAAGTCGCCTGCTTTGAAATCGAACCTACTATCCCCTAACGGTTAAGGCCTAACCTAACCTAGTTAATTTTTCTAGGAATCTGAGAATTAAATGGCGTCCATGGAAGAATGGTTCAGGATTGACCCAGATATCAACAAGATGGAGTTAAATGATGTAAAATTTAGCACCATTAGAATCACATAACCTAACCTAGCTGCTAGTCCGCCTTTGAAGCTAAGGAATCAAATGATGATCCTAAAATAAAGGGACCAAGATGGACCCAGACGCTATCGCCATGGAATTAAATGTTAGGTAACCAAACTTGACTAAAAGAACATAACCTAACCTAGGTGCTGCATGAAGTAAAATAACATAACCTAAGCTAGCTGCTAAATGGAGTTTTTCCGTCATAACCCAAGCTCATTATATGGTGCCCTTAAAAGAAATGGTGCAAGATGAACTCAGTCACCGACCCCAATCAGTAAAATATTATAAAATCAAACTTGGCTATAGTTTGAACCTGAAGACTATTTCCAAAGCCTAGACTCTATTGATCTTAGGCCCTCAAAGTGAAAAGCTGATGCCCACATTTTAAATTAATAAGGATCAAATAGTCCAGGTCGGACGCCTAGACCGCCATTCTTAGATCCTCGAAGTGAAAAGCTGACAGAAAAATTACAAATGAAAAAGAACTAGTAGGATCACAATGGTAGGAGAAGAGCCCTCGGCAACGGGCAACGGGTGAATGCCAGTGGCAAAGGTATCCGTTCAAGGATTCCAGCCGATGGAACGTGACGAGGTAACGCCAGGGAGCTAAAACAGCCTTAGATGGCTCTATTTTATTCATTCGAAAGACTTCCGTGGAACGAAAAGAACCTTCCTGTCGAGGCAGCTGTCCGCCTAGTTACCCCGGCGTTCCTGTTCCTCTTTTTGTCCCGGGACCCTCTTCTTCCTCTCCGTTTCCTGCCGGACCTCTCGATCGTTATCCAAACGATCTCCTCGTGCGCTCGACTGGCGACTCACGGCGAGATAACGCACTGCCAGGATCGCTCGTCCTTAGGACGTACCTCCAACGACCCCAGTCTGGATCCTGTGCTTCTCTTATCCGAGGATCCCTTTCTTCCTGACCCGGCAGCAAATTAACTCTTTCCATTGTTATGTTATTAGGTGGAGCCCCCACCCCAACCTGATAAGGCAGTCGGGTTCACCGAGAGACTGATCCCCCTTTTCGATTTTCAATGTTGCGAACGGTTTAACGAACCCGTTCGAAACGCCCCCGTTACGGCTCTTATCAATCTCCTTATCGCCTTCGCGGGTGATAAACATTTTCTGTTTGGCCTGTCCACTTGATGTATCGGCTTGCTCGTGGCGGTCAACGTCCTGCTGCTTTCTTCAGGTGATCAAGGTCCGTGTGTCTGCATCAATTTTTTTAAAAAATTGGACATAGACCTACGAAAAAGGGAAACTCAATTAGAATTATGCCGAAATTCCCTGATGAAGTTTCACCGTGCAAAAACGAATTTCTCACGGAAACACAGCCTGATGTAGGAAACCTGCGTCAATTTGGTCAAAATAAAAACTGGACGTGGTCCCAATGAAAAGGGGAAACTCAATTAAAATTATGCCGAAATTCCCCGATGAAGTTTCACCGTGCAAAAATTAATTTCTCACGGAAACACAGCCCGATGTAGGAAACCTGCGTGAATTTGGTCAAAATAAAAACTGAACGTGGTCCCAATGAAAAGGGGAAACTCAATTAAAATTATGGCGAAATTCCCCGATGAAGTTTCACCGTGCAAAAATTAATTTCTCACGGAAACACAGCCCGATGCACGAAACCTGCGTGAAATTGATCGAAACGAAAACAGGACGTGGTCCCAATAAAAAGGGGAAACTCAATTAGAATTACGCCAAAGTTCCTCGATGAAATTGCACTGTGGAAAAATGAATTTGTTCGCGAAAACATTGGATGTTTAGTATAGCGGCGCTGTTTCTGTCATGTTGTTCCGGGAGTGGCGAGAGGAGGGGGGAGGGGGGAGCAGAAAAACAGAGGCGGGAGAACGTTCACGTCAGGTGCAAAAGGCCGGGAGACAGAATCAATTTGCGGACGCATCGTTTCGCGTAATTAGCGGACGATAACCGGCGTGCAACGGGGCCATTTATCAGCGCGGCGATAACAGACAACGCAACGCAACGCCGCGGTACACGACAAACACCGACAAGAAACGCGGCCATTTTCCTCTGGTCGTTTTCGCGGATGAAAAGAAGTGACGCCTTAATTGTTCCGGCGAGAGAAAACGCGCGAGGGGCGGAGGCACCGAGAGTGCTCGTCCACTCGCAATTAAAGATCGCTAATGAGACGTATGCAAATACCGGGTGTGCTCGTTAAAACTTCTCTCTGTCCTTTTCCGTTGACGATGCTGGTGGCTGCCGGGCGCGAGGCACCTCAATCGAAGTCTACGACCGGGAACGGACGGTTTTTTCTCGCCGGGAACAAGTTTCACACGGAATTCGATGACACTTCCAACGGACAACTCTCTCTCTCTTTCTTTCTCTCTCTCTCTTTTTCAGACTTCCTCCGTCTTAGTTCTTAAATGCCGGACCGATGCCGGTGTTTATTATGTCGTACTGTCTGCCCCGTTCTTCAGTCTCTTTGTACGGTTTTTGTTCCTCCTTTCGCGGAGAACAATTGCTGAATTCTTAGCTCACTGCTGCTGAGAATCATTAATAGAACACTGGGAGATAACACATTTGTTTAATAGGAATGTGCTGAAGTTTCTGTTACAGCAGCAAAAGTTTAAAATTATTATTCATTCGTTTTATTCTTTTCTCAATCGATAGCTTGTCCAAAGAAAATACTGTGTGCCAATTTTCAACCCTATATGTCCACATGGGGGGTAGTAATGGGGTGACGAGGAAAATCAGGTTTTTTCGTAATTTCTCTCATCCTCTTCAGTTGAAAATTCTGAAAAAATTCATAGACGTGCGTTCGAATAGCTGAAATATCCCTGATTTTTTTCAGAATTTTCTATTGTGGGGGATGAGAGAAATTGCGGAAAAACATGATTTTCTTTGTCACCCCATTGCTACCCCCCATGGCTACGTACAGGGTTGAAAATTGGCACAAAGTGTTTTCTTTGGATAAGCTATCGAATGGCCTATTGCAAATTCAATTTGGTTTTCTTCGTCCGGCCACACCCTTTATCGATACACATACGATACATGAAAAAAAAGTTAGTAAAACAATTGCTTTTACCACGAGATCAAAATTACTGGTACTATCATTTTTAACACTTTAACTGCCAAACTAGAAAGCTAAAAAATTCCATAAAATCAAAGTAAGTTATTTAATGAAATAAAAATTGAAGAGAATTAAATGTGTGATATCGAATCACATTTGGTACAATGAATATATTAACATAAAAATTCATTTTAGTGACATGGCAGTTAATATTGAGATTGTAAAGACGCATTCACGAGGAATTATTTAACATTTCTTTGGGTATGTTATAAAAAAATGGCTAAAAATTGGGATAAATCTGGATTTTCGTATTCCTGTTGTTTTAATACAGTTAGAAACAGTCGCTTTTACTGCTCCGCGAGCATAGTATTAAAATCCAACGTTATTCAATAAATTGGAACGATCTCGTCTCGGTCAACATACCTCTGTAATTCTTGCAATTAGGAGAGATTCCGTTCGAGTATTTTCTCCAATAACACGAGATTTTCTGCGGAATTTCCGCGGCGGAAAGAAAACGCGATCGGGGAACGTGCCGCACAGACAAGAAACAGAGGGCCCGGACGTGGGCGGATCGAAAATGAAGTCGAACCCATCGAAATGTAAATTCGCGACGCGTTGCGGGGCCATTACTTAAGGAACCTACGGCCAGGAATTCCGTTTCGAGAGGAACGGACGAGGAAGAAATTAGATAGTCCCCGAAGAATCCCATTACAGAAAGCGTTCGCCGCGAAATAACATTCCCACGCGGCCTCTCGCGAAAATGCAGAACGTGTCCCGGGCCGCGTTCGATCGCTTTCGATTTCGGACGGCGATGCTTGCAACCATCCTCGAATACGATTTCCTCGTTTCCTCCGGGAACAGTGTCCTCGATCTTCCGGAAAATTCCCTTGCATTGCGAACTTCCGAAATTGCACGCTCCTCGGATCTGCGCTGTCTCCCTCGATAACCTAAAAAAATCGCTAAAATTATCACATCAATCTCCATCGCAATGATTCACTCGAATGAAATAAAAATTGTCAAAAAATAATCTTGAATTTTGTATTCCTGAAGTTATAGTTGCAGTGTCCTCGAATATTCAGAATTAAATTTTACAATTAGGAAAGAAATAAATGAATAGAATAAACAGCTCAGGCCAAAATTAAACGAATAGCATTTTCAGCAAGTAAAATGCCTGAAGAGATCATGCGAAGTATCACGAGAATCTCGCGTGAGCGGGAGCTGCGAGGTAGAAAGAGGGTTCGGTTTCATGCGGTTCCCCTCTTAATTACCTTCGCTTAATTATTTTCCCGGGCATCTGGTGGTCTATATTTTCGGGGTCGCAAATATCATAGCTAGGACATGTAAAGGATCCAGCATAATTAGACATCCCCGGCCAGGGGAACACGATACCCCGTTCGTCCGCGTTGTAACCAGAGATTCTGCGTTGCGAGCTTTTAACCTTAAGCCACTATCTCTCGCGCGACTGTCCAGTAAATTCGACCAGTTTAATTTCCGTACCGAAGCAACATTATGCCCTTTGTTCCGTGCTGCGTGCAAAGAGCCCCGGGATCTTCTTCCTACGCCCTCGCCATCGACGAGTTACGAGCGCCCGACCAACTAAACATCCGAGAAAAATTGCCGGCGGCCCTACTCTCGCGGGTGTTCAGGGAAAACGGCATGATGCAGGCTGGTCAACCAATAATCTTGTCAGAAAAATCGTGCGTGTTCCCCGCGCATGACTCATCAACCCCCGGACAGTATTTTTCAATAATTCCAGCCGAATATTCAGGATTATTCTGAAAATCCTTACGCGTGCGCTGCTGAGCCACCGTTCTGCACTAAAAAATTTTGATACAGTGAACCTTAGCATAATGAGATCCAAAAATTATATGAATCTCTACACAGCTGACATTATTCCGATTAAAATGACTCCAAACACGACACAATTCGGATTACGCATATTCGTTTAATACGCGATTCCAGTAGAACCTCGATTATCCGAACTAGAGAAGCGTTTGGATAATAGAATGGTTAGTTGGCTTCACTGTTAGGTTAAATCTTTACTGCTCTGTACAATAAATCGTCTCGGTTGGGATTCAATTGTTTCCAGTTATAATTCACCGGAATTTATCCGGTTCGGATAATCGAGGTTCTACAAAATCGTCGACTCGAACGGGCAAATATGCGTCGAATCGTGTCATGTTTGGGCTCGTTTTAATCAGAAAATTGTGAAAAATATGTCGGTAACAGTTTTATAAATAAATTTTGTCACTGGATCAGAGGTACAGTCTGCGGCAAAAGATGCTCGCTGCGCTGTTGATAGTTTTAAAAACGATTCGAAAGCTGGGTACCTTGGAGTGCGTTGCTTCGTGAAATTGTTATTTTATTTTGATCCCAACAAAAAAAAAACGGTTCTGCTGGGTCGTGTGGCAACTGAAAACATTTAATTTCAGCGAGAATGGCAATTCGAACTCGGCGCTCGTCGATCATCCGGAATCGATTTCGTCTCTTCTTCGCTCGCAATGTTTACAGGCAGCCTATTAAATTGCGCTCAGCGTGGAGAGCGGACGCCTACGTGTCCCGATGTCGGTTCAAAAATCGCGTTTCCCGCCCCCGTGGGGATCCCTGATGGGTCACCATGCGATGATTCACTCGATCGCGTCCGGAAAACGAGCGGATTCGGAATGTCCTGCGTGTCCGACCACGATAATGATAAGCGTCGACGACGCGGACCTCGTAACGATGATAAAAGAACGTTGTTTCGCTAGACACATGGTCACGTGGGTACCCTCGGAGATCTGATTAAACGACACCCAACGGGAACGACGTTTCGCAATTATTTATTCGCGGCTTCCGGCGTAGTTAAGTCACTCGGAAACTCTACCATTCAGACGCTACTATTTTAACTCGTTTAAAGCACGCAGCACTTATTGAAAATATATTTATTTATAATTAGACTGCGGATCTTAAGCGTTATATGATGGTAACTAATATTTAAAATTCAAAACCGTGGAGAAATTAAAGAATTTTGAGAATATGGTATAATTTTGTCTTCAAAAAATTTTAATTATTAAGATTCATGGACAAGTCACACTTGTTTGGGAATGTGTTGCAGAAAATCTTTTATGGAGAATGTATTGTATACTTTTGATCATAATACGTCGTTTCGACTATTTTTAAAAATTAGTTCTGCCTTGAGAAGGGTGAAAGTCAGCTTATTAAAATTTATAAACGGGTCACGTGACGCCTTATCTGTCGAAACATTTAGTAAAATCTGCCTTTCTGCAAAATGTATACACTTTGTCCATAATACGGTGTTCCAACTGGTTTTCAAAATTCTGTTTATCTTAAATGAGACATTTGTTCCTCTTCTCAGTAATTTTAATAGGATGTTCGACGGTTTTTCTAAATTTTTGAAATATATTTCTGCTGTCTATGTCATGGTCGCAGCTACCACTTGTATTAGTAGACTGCGGACGTCATTTATGACAAACATGGTTAAATGTATTTTAAAACAGTGGAAACGTTGGAATAATTTTAAAATGCTGTTACATTCTTTTCAACCTATTAAACATATTCAGAAAGAAAATAAATTTCTATTTCAGTTTGTTGCAATTCAGGTAGATAAATTTTATTTTGCATAAAGGTCCGCAGTCTATTTATAAGATACGCAGTCTAGTTATAATTAATAAGGACGAGGTTCGACGAGAAAGATTTGTTTAAGTTATTTATTTTTAGCTTGCGTTGTCTATTAAATCTCTAACTAGGTATGTATAATCGTTGAGGATAATAATAGATTATTTGTGCCATGAAGCAACGACTATTTCGACACTTTCACAAAATGGCACTTTTGAGTAGATAACTAAAATATTGTGTAATTAATGCTCCACAAGTTACGCGCAGTGTCTCAAACGAATTACCCAAATAAATGTTGAAAAGTGTCCAAAAATCGACAATTTCAGACAAACAGAAAATAAATTGGAACAAGTACAGACTCCACCATAAATAAACTGTACTCTAAGATTCTTATAGATGAAATCAGGAAAGTTCAAAGATCAGCGATTTCGCATTTACGTCAGCGTGTCCATTTCCGGCAAACTTCGTCGATTACGGTTTCGCTCAGCGGCGAGTGGTTCGCAAAAATTCGCATAAAAATCCGCAGTCGATTCAGAACTCCCTCCAACAGCGTACTCCCTCCCCCCTCTCTCCCTCTCTCTCAAATATCGTCCACGCAGCATGTCCTCCATTACATCGGTTGCCAAGCCATTACTTCCGGCGGTATTCGCGTCACAAATTAGAAGACGGATCGCATACCGAATTCCTTATCGAGGGTCCGGCATCGGCGATCGAAAAATTGCTCCGAAACGGTACAAACGACTCCGGATGACTCACTATAATCTCGGCACGATAGAACAATCCCGGTTTCCGGCTCGCGGAAAGGGAGCACGGTTTTTCTTGCCGGGACCGATAAGAAAATTCGTTTTTCACGTCGGGGACCCGCGCCAATGAGACGGCCTGCGAAAGTCGAACGGGGTTAGGCGAAAGGACAATAGACGGTTGGATGGGGGAGTGGGGAGGGGGTGGAGTGGTGGCGGCTGTCGGAGGGATTGAGGTTCGATTCGATATTCTATCGAGATAGCCGGCATTTTTCAGCGCGCCGATGGCCAGCAACATTTTTCGAGGCAACGGCTTGCTCGACTCGCGATCCCGGCCGTGTGTGTGTGTGAGGGTGGGAGATGACGCGAGAGAGCCGAGGATTCGTGCGCGGAGTGTCTGATATTAGAAACCGTGCTGCTGGATAAATGGAGGCCCAGACGTCCTTTGGATTCCTTCGTTTCGGATCGCCGACCGGAAAAGATATTGCCCGCCGGACGTGGGACCCCATGCGCCAACCGCTAAGAATTCTTATGAACGGTATTAATTGTTGATCTGGAGGAATGGGAGGGTGGCGGGACGCTTTACGAATATGTTGCGCATTCCTGTTCCCTTCCACACGTAAGAGGTTCCTCGTTCTATATGGAAAAAACGTTAAAAAAGTAAACCGCAAGAGGTTGACCTTGACCCTGTTTTCAAGGTCAAACATTTTATTTTATCGCATCCTGCAGTGCTCCTTACGGAGAACAAAAGTCCCGAAGGAACTGTAGGTCTCAAGTCAACCGTTCTCTTAAAAAACAACATTAAAGTTTCGTGTACTATTTTATTCCATATGTCCACAGGGTGTCCCAAAAGTACATACTTGAGATTCAAGGGGATGGGGTCAATTTTACCGTCCATTCTTTTTCATCGATCCAGAAGTACAGAGGTCACGACATACAATTTTGAAACGCCCTGTACACGGAGCAAGATTAGCGGTGCACGTTCGCCATAAAGAGTTTTCGAGTCTAAGATGGAAGCTCTGATTTGAATTTTTGCGCGATAATCCACGGGAACGGGAGTGCCGAAAGTTCGGTAATAAGCAATCAAGACGATTTCTGGATCATTGAGCCGGTTGAAGAGGAAGGAATAGCGATCGCGAACGAATCGAGAAAGCTAATGGCCGCCGGATCGCGACGGTAAACACTATCGTGCCCGGCCATTCAATCCCCGAAAACGCGGAAACTTTCTGTCGTTGTTCGCGCGCCGTTGCGTAGCATGCCGCCTTCCTAATAGCTACAACGCTCTATAATTAATTTCGACCCTTCCGGGAATCCATTACCACGTGCATTTGGTCCCACAGATATCATCTGCGATGTAGCGAAACCGCGGCCGCACCATCGAGAGAGAGCCGCGCGCGCTGTTAGGCCACGCGAACTGTTTCATTTGGTGCCGATACTAGCATATCGTCTGTAGGCCGCCGATCGATTGGCCAATATCGATCATCATTTTAATTAGCAATCGGAGCCCCGGCCGTTCCGAACTGTTTGCGCAGAATTTCGACCGAACCCGAACCCCGAATAATTAATTTTTGTTGCTGGAAATGCTACGGGCTATTCGATCACTTAGGTACGTTTTTAATGTCGGTGATTAACATAATGGCACCAGTGTTAAGTGACAATAGACTAGGAATTGAAGAGCTTAGCGGATGAACATGTTAAGTAACAATTTAGTGAATCAGAGAAAATCAGTTTTAAATTCAACCCATTATCCGCCAATATTTTTATGACACTGAATATAACGAATATATAATTTTAATTTTGTTTTGTTAGTATTTGAATAATCTAGTTAATTTTTATATTTGAATGAAAACAATGGCAATTATGGCAAAAATGGTTCTAGTTTATTAGTATGAATATTATTATACAGTTAATTGAATTTTCTTTTGGATTTTTGAAATGCGGTGGGCAATGGGTTAAATCTTGTTTTTATTTTTTTAAACAGTCATTGTCGACGTTGATGTTCTAAGCGAACAATAAACGGCGAATTAAACCAGCATTTAAAAGTTCGATACTTAAACAATTATCGATTCGGCGCTGATACGAGGATATCGCTCGCAGCGGTCAATTTACCAATATCGACGATTCCCTTAATTAGCAATCGGAAGTGCCGAGTTCGTAGCCATTTGCGGGGAATTTGAACAGTATTAAATCGGACATTGTAAATTTTTGAGGTCTGTAATGCTGCCGAAATGAAATTACTCGGTGCTCTTCAATAAAATCGCTTTTACCTTCTACCTTCATTAACCATCGGATGGCCGGATATCAGATAGTCAATTAAAAGGAAAGGTTGGGTAATATCCTATCCAAGATTGACTTTATCGTTCCATCAAAAAATAATTTTTTTCTATCGTGTCTCGTTTCGTTCGAGCCAAAATTAAATTAAACAAACCATAGTGTCTATCACTTTGACGATGTCCAATTAAAAACAATATCATCTTCCACTTCGGTAGAACCAAAATTTAATTAAATAAACTGTACTGTCGATCACTTTTACGGTATCCAATTAAAAACATTTTCACTCTGCTCTTTAATCAATTCAAATAAAAATGTGTCCACCTAAATTCTGAATTCAATATCGCAAGTGAATGATTTACAGTAAAAAAATTATATAGTAAACTTTTTTATTCGACATTCATATGAGTATAAAATTAATACGATAGGAAGCTTTTAATTCAATAATTAAAAAATTTAATTCGATTCGAGAAAAATGTGTCCACCTAAATTTTGAATTCAATGTTGTAAGTAAATGATTTGCAGTAAAAAAATTCTATAGTAAACTCTTTTATTCGATATTCATATAAGTATAGAATTAACGTGAAGGTCACGCGAAGGTCATAATATTACAGGTCGTTGGATTCGTCTTGACCTCGGCTATCGTATAGCGATAACAAAAATATATCGTTCCATTTAAAAAAACTTCGATGAGGTTGAAATCTCAAAAACTATGACCTTGAACAAATTTTTTTGCCTATCATAATATTTGCCCCTCTGAACCAACTAATGTTTTCCTCTGACATTTTATTCTATCATAAAGAAAGAAACAAGATATTTTAGATGCTCGAGTTCGGTGAAACACCCTGTGTATTTTGAAGAGAAGAGATTAGGTGAATAGAAAATGATATTTCAATATTGTGAATAAGGAAGAGAGGAATTGCCATAAATTTTCATTTGCCAACCACCGAATTTCGCATCCCTCGACGGCCACCGACAAAGGCCGGCCCAGCGATGAACTAATTCCATGCAGTGCGAGGACATGCGAGCACCGGTGCACGCGTAATCACGACGGAGACAGGCCTGAATTTTCCAGGAGCGTCGACACGCGACAGAGAATCGGCGAACAAATTTGAATGCGGCGGAGAGGGGTCGCAGGGGTCGCAGGGGTCGCAGGGGTCGCAGGGCACGCAGGGCACACAGGGCTCGCGCGCGAATGGGCTCGGTGTTGCTGGATAGAAGGGATAATCTTTCCTGCTGGCGCACCATTATCCCGGCTAAATTGGTATCCATTGTTTGTTGATGGGCCTGCTAATTACCTGGTGCCGCGCACTGACGTCCTAAAGGGTTCGGGGATTAAGTAGATCGGTAGGTATTAGTCTGCGGTTCCCGGTAAACGCGCACTGTCTAGTACAGGCCGCTCCTTGCAATAAGTTTCCTTAATGCTCCCGTCATGGTTGTATCGAAATGCCCGGACTAATGAGTCCCTTTCTAAGGAGACGGGTACGTGGCGACCCGATGCCTCAGACGATTTTGATCGGCCTAATGCCTGTGAAATCTGATTGAACGCGTCAGACTGCTAAGACACCGAACGCGACAGAGAGGCCTACAATATTAAACGCTCAGAATTATTCCGCCATTGTGGACACTCCTGTTCTTCATTCAAATCGATCCGCCCCTGCAATCACGGAGAATATGCTGCCCCGAACTCGGCGAAATTTGCACCGATTGTATTTCATTCGAATTTTGCTGGTTAGCAGTGTTACAGGCAGCTGTTCGACTTAAAAAGGATTTCCTGCCTCGAATTCTGCGAAAATTCCACTGATTTTATTTTAACAGAATTTTCTTCAGCAGTTTCTCTTCGGAATTTAGAGAATTTCCCGCGGCTACGCTCTTCTGCGTCACCACGTATCAAAGTGGCATCTAAATTAACTTTAGAAACGCATAACTTTTGGACCAGTGAATTCCTAACATTAAAACTCGAATTTTCGGAATCTTCTCGCCAAAATCTACAGGATTCCGTTAAAAAAAGTTTAAAATTTCTGGTTTCCTGAGGTAAAGTTTCACCTCTATTACAATTTTAGGTTTTATTCTATTGCAATTTTCTACTTAGTGGTATTACAGTTGTAACTCTCGTTTAACGCAGTTTGGACACGTGGTCTCTAGGTGTTTTGTCCTTTCGAATCGATAAAAAATGACTGACTTAACAGCGCAAATTACGCGTCCATGACCATAGTCGGCACGGTGAATTCAGCGGAGATAATACTGGGGATGAAAAGATCCAATAGCGAATTAATTTTCACGGCACTCGATGTACAGCATCGTTCAGGCTGCCAACGGTCTGCATCCTCTTTACAGGCAATACGCTTGTTGTCAAAGTACCCCTTTCACCCCTTTCACGTCAGAAGTATCCACTACGGTCGAATCAACATGATCTCGACATTAAAAGTCCGCTCGAATTGGTACCCGCTCAAAGACCAGCATCGATGCGATCGGTACTCCCACGGTAATATTAATAATCACCCGGAAATATTAATAATCCTGCCTGTGAATGATAGCGGGACTTTATCGAGCCGTGACGTCACTTTGGCGGAATTGATAGATATACCTTGTTTTGGCAGTGACGTGAAATCAATGGCGACACTACTCGAAACTCCGTCAATGGCCATTAAAAAGCTGTTCAGTTAAAAGTTAAAATTGCTCAACTTTAAACACGCGTGACTTTTGAGCCAATGAATTCCTCTCCTTGAAACTTCGACTTTTGGCATTCTCTCGTCAAAACGTACAGGATTATATGGAAAAAAGTTAAAAATTTCTGGGTTTCCAAGTTGAAGTTTAGACCAATAAAAGTTAAAATTGCTCAACTTTAAGCAAGCGTAACTTTTGAGCCAATTAATTCCTCTCCTTGAAACTTCGACTTTTGGGCATTCTCTCGTCAAGACGTACAGGATTATATGGAAAAAAGTTAAAAATTTCTGGGTTTCCAAGCTGAAGTTTAGACCAATATTCTTATAATAATTATAAATGAGTGTCTGTGCAATGTAGTGAATTGCTGAATGGTGTATGTATGTTTATTTCCAACAAAGAGATTGCAAGAAATTAATTACCGGACTGATTATACAGTAAATTGAAGGACAAAGTAGGGGATTAGCGAATGTCCTACCAATTGTAGATGTATTTGTTATAACTTAGTCTCTTAATGCCATAAAGGCCGAAGGAAGAAGTCAGATAATAACGTTTGGTGTCCCAACAAAGGGATTTGGGGAAAACTAATTACCCCGACTGATTATACTGTAAATTCACCGGGTGGATTACAGAACGGTACAGTTACTAAATAAGCGGACAAAGAAACAGGACGTTATTCAACGAAAGAAGGAGGGCCATTAAATCGTCCAGCGTCTTATGGCTAAAGGAGCGCAGAGAGTCGCCCGGAAGATCGAGACGCCATCAATTGGTTCCGGAAGCTCCATTACAGTTTGTTTCAATTGCCGGGAGAAGGCGATTAATACTGCTGGGCCGAAGTCAAGGGGATTACCAGTATAATTAAACGCACTTGCTCGGGAACAAAATGGCGTGATTTAGGGGATTTTTAAGACCCCCGACATTTGTGCCGGTGTGGTATTACGCCGGGGGAAATTATTTGACGGAATTTTCATAATTTTCACGAGGAAGCACTTCCGACTCCTCCTTCGCTGCTGCCCCGAGAGGGAAAATGGCGCCGTCAGGGCTGGTTCTCATGCTTGATAGTCGCAGGTAAAAAAATATCTCCTTCTACATCTAATAACAAGAAAACACGAAGAAACGCGGATTTTCATGCCGCAAAAATACTGGAACAACTCCTAGAAAATTTAAAACGTAGAATTGAAACAACAATATAATTTTTTGTAAACAATTGTTACTGACTTTTCTAAACTTTTCCATTAGTAAACATCCAATGTTACCAGCTGGAAGAAATTTCGAGATCGTAAAACAACGAATACTTTTTTATAAGTCCATTAATAAAAATTAAAAAATAATATATGTTACTAGCAAGCTCAATCACTGATGCCCAAAGTTGTGTAGAATTACAATTGAATTACTCCAGGAATTATAATCGCAAATTACATAATTACAAATGACTTACATTGTAATTCAATCATATTGTAATTTTTAATACAGATCTTCGTTCAATTCAATGACAATGTAATTCGTAATTGCAATTGGAGTACAATTACAAAATACTTTACAAATAAACTACATCAATTACGAATTACGATGTAATTGAATTAAAATTAAAACTTAAAGAATAATAAAGTAGTAGGTAATAGGAGGTTGAAAAATCCATGCGAAGGTTTCGAACAGAA
>CM052120.1:1784092-1796741 GCA_028454245.1 Halictus quadricinctus
TAATTAATTAACAAATTAAACAAACAATATTTTCTAACATGTATGATTAGAAAGAGATTATTTTACAATATTTTTTAGTTCAAAAGCTCCCGTTAGCTCCCGTTTGTTAACGGGAACGCCGCGACATTATTTTACAATGAATATTTATCCGCGAGTGTCTCGCGGTTAATACCGCGGACACGGTCGATCTGGGTTCTTCAAGTTTTAATGCGGGTGGGAAAGTTAGGGCAGTTCTGCGACTTTTGCTCGGACGTTTCCTGCTGCACTGTCTCGGACAATTGTAATTTTATAGGTTCACGTTGACACGTGTTCGACCGATATTTTTTCCCTGTTCTTTCCCGCGTCTATTAACCCATTTGCATCATTAGCGTATATATCCGCTCAATTTTCCTGGTCGCTATCACCGGAGCGTATATATACGCTCAATTTTCCTGGTCACTATCACGCTCAACTTTGTTGGTCGCTATCATTAGCTAAAAAATAGAAATGGAGGGTGTTGTTGGAGATGAAAGTAGTAATTCTGATTTTTTCTTATAATGATGAAATATTAAGTACTTTTACTTGTAGTCATTTTTGTACTTAAATATAATTAAAAAAAAGGGGGGGGTTGGTGATAAATGCCTTCTTTTCATATTTCCTTATGATGCAAATGGGTTGAGCATAAAATATAACAAATCTGCAATAATTAAAGTTGCAAGTATTAAATTGCCGTTTTAAATGTATTTAGAGCAGCGGAAAGATTAAAAGATAAAAATTAAAGATGTGAATATACCATTTTTAATTGATTTATTGGAGAAGTAAATATATTTCTATCCAGCTCCCGTTTCTTGCGTTCGACGCAGAAAATTGTTGTTTTGCATAAAGATCTGCAAAAACCACTCGTTTTGTTCGGTCCAATAGGTTGTATTTATTCATTTATAGTGTTTATTCGAGCATCACAATGCAAAATTCGAATACCATAACGAAACGGGTGTGGTTTGCTGGCCAACACTATACATTTATAAACTTGTACACGTTATCGTTGAAACTATGGTAATTATTCATCGAGGAAGCAGACCGGTTGAAAAAATTCCTCTCGCATGGCTGGTACGATAACTGCTGCGTGTGATTTTTCATAACTAAAAACTCGAAATAATGTTTATCTACCAAGCACGATAGTGTCTTTCCTATATCAATACTTATAATCTTCGAACTGTTTGAAAGTCAAAATAATTGTAAGAATTTTAAATTCATGAAAATATCGTCAAAAATCGTTTCTCTCAATTTTTCAGGCTTTCAGAGTTAATCACAGTCACCAACAACAATTTTAACAACGATTATGGTGCAAGGTCATCCGAGAGGGATTTTTTTATCCGGTCTGCTTCCTCCGTGAATAATTGCCGCGGTTTTCACGATAACGGTCTATAAAAATTCATGAACGTAGTATACATGTGTTTAAATAAATCTGCAAAGTTTCGCGCAGACATTCAGTCTCTCCAAAATAAATCCCAAAAGATATAGAAAAAATGAAATAGCCTCGCAAATAAAACTGCTTAACCCTTAAGTGGACTGTTAGAGTCGTCTAAATTTCTGAAAATAATCGCAAAATACGTATTGATTCATTTGAAAAAAGTTGGAGTTGATAAAATAATTGCTTGATTAAATAGATATTTAGTCGGAGAAGGATATAATAAGACATACAGTGTTTACTCGATATATGTCATCCACAACACGGGTCTGACCTATATCGGCTAGAAGATACTATCCTTTGATACACCGAGAGAACGTAGAAAAATGGGGACTTTTATCGGCTAGACATTTGGGACATATATCGAGTAAAGACTGTGCCCTCTCGTTCCGGCACTAACGAGTGATGTCGAGCGGACGACTTCAAAGGAAGAAGAGGGGGACAAAGATTTCCTTGTTGCGAAGGAAACCATCGTCGTCTTGTATCGAAATAATCTGGGCAGATGTGAAGCTTAAGCGTTCGTTTATTGGACAGGTCACCTACGTATTTTTTCCTTTCTATTTTCGTGCCACTTTTTCGAAAAATCGACTACCCCGCGCTGTCGCCGATAGAATGGCGCGCCGAATGTTACGGGTCGTTCGAGAAAGACGTAATGAGAAGTATCCGCGCTTTCTGCGATCGTAAAACGCAGCCGTGAACGCGGCAGTAAACGTCCGGCAAGGTAGCAAATCGCAAGACAGGTAGTTACATGCTTGCGCTGGCATTTATTCCTCATCGGTGCCGGTGAATTAGTAATTCCGACCCGAGCGTCTCAAAGTGGACGGACAACTCGATCATAATGATCGATAACTTTTCGTCGATCGACCGTACGATTATTTACGGGTTATCTATCCGCGGGACCCGATAACCGTGCCGTTTTATTGCCAATAAAATCGCTCATACTTGCCCTGTCGATTGTTTTGCGCGCGACGAATAGCAAACCTACTTCGCCTGCCGGGATTGTTCGCGGTGAATTATGTATCGCGACGTTCTCGCGGATTGCTGTTTCGCGCGAGCAGTTAAAGATCTACGCTCAGAAACCATCGCAACGCCCCGAGACGGTATTTCATTTTTCAATGGCGCGGACGTCACATTATATAGGGACAACCGCCGCCGCCGCCGGCCGGATCGTATTTCTTGTTTATTCCGGGGAAGGGAACAACGGTTGCAGAATTGCGCCAATTGCACCTGCGTACCTCGAAAGCTGTGTACTCGAGATTCCCGAGACCCGACGCGCCTGCGAACGCGGATTTCGGAAAGCTTGGGATCGCCGTTCTTTGGGAGCCGCTTAAGTTTAATCCCTTGTTCAACAGAAATATAAATCTATTTGTGATCACTAGACTTTGTGCATTGATTTGCATATAGAGCGCTCAAAAATTCAATAAACTGAGCATTGTTACCGACTCGTGATCAAGGGTGATTCCTGAGGTCATTTCAAGTAACTTTTTCCTTTGCGAGAATCTTCTCCGCGGCTCTGTTAAGGAGTTATTAACGAAAAACACGGACCAATCAGAGCGCGGATACGGCGGACGGGGTCCGACTCGCGGACGGCCCCACTGAGCGTGGCGTTGGCATTGGCCGAGCCGGCGTCAGTCCCCTTTAGCAGCGCTCTGATTGGTCCCGGGTTTTTCGTTAATAACTCCACAACAAAGACGCGGAGAGCATTTTCGCAAAGGAAAAAGTTACTTCGAATCGCCTCAGGTATCCCTTTTAAGGACATCCTTTTATTTTTGGGACATCCTGTATATTTTAAGGTCTCATTTTCAGTTTTGATTAAGATGTCTAATTTTAATTTGAAATAAATTTTATTTCGTAAGAGCAGAGGAAAAGGTAATCGAATTAATTATAATTGTATTACATAGTTACGATTTTTTTAAGAAGCTACAAGAATTAGTTTACTAGGTCAATATGCTGTTATCTATCGTATCTCCCAACTCTGTAGACACTGACACGGGAGCCTAATAGACGGTGTCCGTCGTTTCTTTGATCTCTTGTAACTCGTCCGTGTAACACAGGCTCATCTTGGACCTACATTCCGCTTTATAAACATTCAACAAGTGGCAACAGGTCCATTGACTGCTGGAACTTCTCAGTCCCCGAGTGTTCCTTTTAAAATCGATCGAACTGCATAAGTATTTTCCCTTCTGACCGAGAACGAGGCGAACTTCGCTGTTTAGTTTGCCGAATTAAACGAGATTCTTTCGAAGTGCTCGCCCCCGTGCGAGAGGGCTCGATCGTTCATTCGGCCGTTCCGATAGTATTCGCGATATCGTGATTTGCATCTGCAAACAGGCGTGCCTCGATCTTTTCACCATCGTCTATTCAAATAAACAGCGCCACAAGAACTATTTACAACAAGCTTCGGATCTTTGCGGAAAATAAAAATTGTGGAAATTGATCGCAGATAACAGAGTTGAAATTTATTTCATCGTTTAATAATTTTAGAAGGTCAAAAACAATGGGACAACGTTCTTAATGTCAGAGTTTAAGTATCATTTACGAGATACTGGAGCCAAATAAAAATTTGTTCCTTCCGTTTAATAAGTCGAATCATAAAACGAAACAGCCGTCTAAAATGGCACTTAGAAATGCAATATAACTTGAAGACGAGGGGTGTAGGACTTTCAACTACTTGGGAAAATTAGCATTTTGGCAGGACGAAGTTCCCGATCGAATTACATTCGAACCGTTTCTTCCGTCGTTCGGCCGGAATATTAATTTTTTTCGGGCACCGAGTTCAAACATGCCGAAACTCGGGCAGTGAATAGCTCATCAAAGGCAAACTTCATGAAAATTCGAGTGGGTTCTGCCGCTCATCACAGCCCCGTTTCGTCGATTTTCAATTTTTCTTTCCTTTTTTCTCCTCCCCCTCGGGACTCCCGTTCGTCGACTGCGAGAGATCGATTCCCGTTTATATTTATTACCCGTTTGTCGCGCGTTAGTTTCCTAATTTCGAGGAGGCAGGCTGTGCCCCGTAATTACGAACATTTAAAACCAGAGCTCCGCCGTGTGCTTTAGTTTGTAAACAATTTCGAGCGTGGCCGCCGGTGCCACCGTAAGCCGAATTAATGGCGCCACTTTTAATTACCCCTTCGCGTTTCCCCGAGTCTCGCCTCTCTTTTTAACGTACAGTTTAATTGTTCGTAACGATTATGCTCTCGCTTTTGCCGCGAACGGGGGGACCAGTAAATTCTTTTGCGAAATTAGCGAAGATTATCGGAGCACTGTGCTTCTTAAGATAAGTTCACGACTACGCGTCGACAGAAATGCGTAGCCGATTTTGTTCATTGGTGGTTTCCTTTTTTTTATTGGTAATTAATAAACTGCGGATTTCGTCCATTAATGACCAGACCGAATAGGTGCGATTTCAAGTAATGTACACATTAAAGGAACTTCAGAGCGTGGCTGTATTAATTTCAGCTTATTAAAATCGTTAAACCTCGGTCCGCCGTGGCTGGGTCTTTCTTGACCCAGTCTGTAAAAATTGTCACATTTAATTATCCAGTTTCTGGAAATTCGATCACTATATTAGTTTCAGCTTATTAAAATCGTTAAACCTTCGACCGCGGTGGCTGGGTCATTTTGACCCAGTCTATAAAAATCGTTATTTAGTTACCCAGCTTCTGGAAATTGAATCACTGCATTAGTTTCAGCTTATTAAAATCGTTAAACCTTCGACCGCGGTGGCTGGGTCATTTTTGACCCAGTCTATAAAAATCTTTATTTAGTTACCCAGCTTCTGGAAATTGAATCACTGCATTAGTTTCAACTTACTAGAATCGTTAAACCTTCCACCGCGGTGGCTGGGTCTTTTTTGACCCAGTCTATAAAAATCGTCATTTAATTACCTAGCTTCAGGAAATTGAATTAAACTAACAACTGTTAAGTCAAAATGAAGGCTAACGTATGAACAAGAAGGAACTCCATAAATATATTGTTTAAAAATTGACAGATAAAGAAACAAATTCGTACTTGATTCTTGTAGCTTGCGAGTCTTTGTGAGAACGCAAAATTTCCCTAGTTCAGTCTAAACAATTTGATGGACTCGAACTGTGGATTTAGGGTTGGTAAAATATTTGAAAAATCAGGTTCGAACAAATACGCGAGAGGGACATTTTCCGCGGAGGATTTGAAATTAAAATACCTTGAAAGGTGGACGAGTCGCGTATAAATTTCCCGCCGAAAATGGTGGAGGCACCGGAGGGGAGAAAAAAATGTTACCAACCGGTCGTTTCCGGAGGACTCGCTCCTCTCCCTTTCATATTCGATCCCCATTTTTGCATGCGGCGAAACGAACCGGGTAATCTGGAACTGGGAAACTAGAGATTTCTAATCCGGATCACGCGTGTCCAGAATGAGATCGGCCCCCGGAATGGGATTCGAAACGACGGCGATCGCGGAATGAAACCCGCCCCTCGACATTTTTCCATTCGAATTTCGTCGCAGCCTCTACCCACCCCCACCCCTTCCGATTCCTTCCGCGCTTATTTTTTTTTGGTTCCACGTGGAAAACCGTCCATGAATTCGCGTTTCCAGGCACGTCGCGCTGTTTATTTTCAACGTAAATATCATTTTTGATGTAAACATTATTCCTTTTGCCCCGATGAACCCGCGCGACCACGACGCCATAATTCAATTCCATCGGAAACGCGTTGTACCGCGCTCGAAATTTGTATTCAAATGCTGCCCCGCCGCAGGTTTATAAAGAGACACTTTTCTTGTATTCTTTTTATTTTTTTGTGCATTTTTTCAAAAGAAATTTTTCTTCCAGAATTTATCTATAATTCCATCTGAAATAAAAAAAGTGTACAAGTTGCACGTTTGCTGGCCAGAAACTTCGCGCGCGAGGTTCGAGGTAAAGAGAAAGAGAAAACAAAGAAAAAAGGAATTCCGTCGTCCGTCCAAAGACGAAATAGAGTGTTCGAAAAAAGATCTCGGGTCGGGCTGGTCCTGAAAACGAATAACGCGTCCAGCAACGTTCAGAATGGACCGCGGGAAACAATGGAGCCTGGGGGCCTGCATTGTGTTCGCCACGGACACAAATGCAGCCTGTATAAATATGTGTTTTGGAGTCTCCTCCTTACGGCTTCCGTCGTCTCTTTGCATGTATCACCGTTCCAATGTAAACATAACCTTTCACGGTCCCCCATGGAAAAAGGCACAATCACCGTGAGTGAGAAGAGAGAATGCCTTTCAGACGGTCGTGTTTCCACACGTATTCTTTTCCCCTCGTTGCGCGCGCCACAACTTTCATTTCATTACAGATAAAAATAATAAACATAATAAAAGTGACGCTGCTTTGTGCCTTTCGAACACGGCCCGCGGCCGGCTGCACAGTTTAGTCACGATCCCATCGATCACTTATGCCTGCCGTTTTTACGGTGGGAAAGGTCTCGTGTTCACGTTTATTGGCCACCGGGGAATGACTTTCGTGAATCATTAGAACAAGCGAAAACAGATATTCAATATTATTCGCATAAATTTTCTCGTTAATTCGACAAACCGTTACACAACAGTTACCATTACGTAACTGCAATTGTTGTTCAGTGTCAATTACCAAATTAGTTCCACGATTGGAATTACGTTAGAAAAAATTAACCGAAAAATAGTCTAAATACTTCTGCACACAAACGTACAAGTAGCACAAGAATTCATTAGGGACTTTTAAAATCATTTTAAAAAATCAACAGGGTACAAATTCAATTCACGGATCTCGAATCTCGAACCCCAATCGAACTCTAAGGGTTAACTCCGGTAAAGGTCAAAATTCAATATTCATCTGTGTCATATTTCACAGATGATGACAGCGAGTTGGGCGGGTTAATTTCTGTTGACAATTGTCATCGGTTGTTTCAGCCTTCGCTGTGCCTATTTAGCAGCAGAAAAAAATTTGAGACAACAGTCGTGCGACAGAATCCCACCTTTTATGACAGCAACGACGATCGTCAGGGCGAACAGGAGGCACAGTTTCCCGTGGTTTCGTAGTCCCATTGTGTGTCCTTTGCGAGCTGCACGGCACAGAGTCAATTGCAGACGCGCGAAACACAAGAGGAGAATCTGCCCGCACTGGGCATCGTTCGGTGATCGAAACTAGTCCCGGACGACTTGAATTAGTCGCGGCACGAACTAATTCAAGAGCGAGTCAACCGCGCCGCATTCCCGCACTTTTCTCACCTTTCGATCTACTCTAACCACAAACAAACAAAAGAATCGCGCGCGCGCGCTCACGTTACACTACAAATCGAAAGACCGAACAATATCAAAACATCCTCAAACTCCTACTATCGACCTACTCTCTCGTGATCGACAAGCAGATCGAAGTTTATTCCAGTTTCGAAAGCTGAGCGCGGGAAATTCGAACGGTTTTCAGGTTACCGTTCACGAATCGAACAATCCCACCCTCGAACCTCCTACTATCGATCTATTCCTCCGAGATCGACGAACAGATCTGTCGACGTTCGTTTCGACAACCGAGCGCGGGAAATTCGAATATTTTTCTGGTTAAAATATCCTTAAACTTATTACTACCGATTTATTCTACTGAGATCGCTGCTGTCAGCTTTCCCATTCGAACAGTTCAGAGATTCTCGTTCACGAACACTCGAGCATTGAAACTATCGATCTATTCTCTCGAGATCGAAGCTGTCAGAGTTCCGATTCTCATTTCGAAAGTCGAGCGCGGGAGATTCAAACAGTCTGCGGGGTTCACTGCACAAAGGAACCGTGACCACGGGCAAAGGAAAACCGCTTGCGGATATAGAACGGTGTGCATCGACACGTGTTCGGAGCAGTCGTCAACAGTTCGAAAGGTACGATCGAATTGTTTAACCATACATAGCTTGTTCGAATCGAGTGTACGATTTAGGGTTGTTTCAGGGTGTTTGCGTGGATGGGGGATGAAAGGGAGACGATCGTGATAGCACGCGTGTCACCACCGACGCGTTCAGGGACGTTTGCGAAACACCCTCGTCGTTCAACGTATCGCGCGACACTGCTCGAGCCTCGCGGGTGTCGGGCGGTCTTCAGCAACGCAGATGGCGCCGCTGTACGATTCGTCGAATCGCTGATAAACTCCGCGCGACGCCGGCATTCGGCTCCGCGGCCCGCTTGCAACAAGTTGCAGCGCGTGGCTCTCTCCCGTGCTCGGAGCCCGAGCGTGCATTCATTGAATGCAGTCGGCACGTACGCGGACGGCATAACGAAGTGCAATCGACTGCGAGCAGCACCGACCCCCTGTCGAACACAGGTGTAATAAAATTAAAACGCCTGACGGCGACACCTCGCGACACTCCGCAACCCGAGGTGCCATTTTGATTGAAAGGAGCACCAGGCCGAGAGGCCCTTGGCCGCGAGGTCGTCGGGAGCGTGACCCTTTGACACTACGAAAATTTTTTTCAATTTCGCACGGTTTCCAGTCAATTCTGTTCCACACTCCCCATCATTTTTTATTTAAAATGTACGCATGAAAATGTACAACCGAACGAATTTATGTTACCGCTCGATAATTTGGAGAATGAAGACACAGTTCTCTCCGGTGATTCTCAGTCCTAAATGAATTTTATTTGAAGCTTTTATTTATTACAACGTACGCGCTAAGACAAGACTCTTATTATCTCGGTTTGCCGGGGCTTTCAGTGTTAGTTGTTAACGAGCCATCGGAGCTGTAGTAAACACTCTGGAAATTGAAATAATTTGTCATTGTCCGGTGCAATTTTAACAGGAAATATTATACGAGAATTTGTAGTCGCATACTTTGATTGGCACACGTTCTTTCCGGAAACTTGAGAAGTTTGCTGAAACTGATTTGGAGTATTTTTTCTTCCTATGGGGGGAGAAAAAATGTGTCGGTTGAAAACTATTAATCTGTTGCAACCGTTAATCTTGGGTCAAATAAAAATAAATATGATCGACGTAAAAGTCAATCGACCATTTTAAAATGGAGTATATGACCCTTTTATATCTTAAAAATTCACATTAATTCTTTTATAAGCATATTCGAATTTTAAGTTATCTAGCGATCTTTGGGCTATCCTGTATAAACAATAAGTTAATGGGAGATCACATATACAACTTAGGGGTAATAAAACAATTTAGTTTGTTGAAAGATTGCAATGCTAAAATACTTACTGGTAACTTCTGCTACTGTTGCTAACATCGACCGTGTCTTTACTAGTATAACTTATAGCTGCTAAACATGTTTCCTCATCGGTGAAGCCATCGTTGCAAGATCCACGACATTTGCCTAATTTTCTTCTCCAAAATTCCCTCAGTTTGTCGATCAAGCGTTGCCGTGGTGCTTGCGGACAAGTATCATTCTGACAATAGTCTTTATTTTTATATAAAACATCAACACTAAAAAGCGAAAAGAACGTACTATTAATTCGTGTCGAGAACTGTCGCAATCTCTTAAATTTCCTAGATTGCAGACAGAATTGTTTAATTTTATATGAACATGGTACTCGTACGGGCATGGAAAAGATAAAAAATAGCGGTTTTTGATTTTTTTACCTATGTGCCCCCACTTTGAAAAATCTGAAAAACATATGCTAATAGCCATAACTAGGTGCTAAAACTGTAAAAATATAAACTTAGTATCTCATAACTTCTGCAAGAAATCGACATCTGAAAATATTTTTAATTTTTAAAACTCCGGTTTCGAAGTTGAAAATTCTAAAAAAATTCACAGATGTGCCTGAATTTTCAATTGAAGAGAAATTACGGAAAAATCTGATTTTCTTTGTGACCCGATTACTACGCCCCATGTCGACATATAGGGTAGAAAATTGGCACGAAGTATTTTCTTTGGATAAGCTATTGCAAATTCAATTTAGGGACACTTTTGACCTCCTTATCCGGCTGAACCGTTCATCAAAATGTAATAGAACTGAAAGAAAACGTACAGCGGCTGCTGTGGCTCACAGGGAGCGCACTCCTCCGAGTGTTTCGTGAGATATCTGTAGCACACCAGGCTCAGACCGACCAGCAACCACACCAGCAACGCGCTGACTACAGCAATCGATATCAACTCTGTGGTGCCTAGCGTGATCCCGATGTTCCCGTCTATATTCGCAATAAGACATGAGAATATTACAACGAAGATCAATGAAAAATTCGAGGAGATGAGCACCGCTTTCTCTCGTCACCTTTGTAAAGCGATGGCGCGGCTCCCTCCGCCTCGACGGCTGGTTGCTCTTCCGTTTTGGGCATGATCTGATAGGCAACGCTTGTTCTTAACGTCTCAGGACCGGTTTCCACTCCTGAGACGGGAAAACGACGTCGGCGAACGCTCGGGAAATTGTTCGTTAGAAAAAGAACACTGTACCTGACTCCTTCAGCGTGGAAATCACCCTCAGAACGCCACCGAAACCTGGGTACCATTTCTCGTCATCGAGGTGCGGCTCTACCTATGGCAATAATAACGTCAGTTATTATCACTTTGACTGCCAAGACTAGAAACCTCCAAATTCCATAAAATCAAAGTAAGTTATCTGATGAAATAAAAATTGAAAATAATTAAATCTATGATATCGAGCAGTTCTCAAACTTTCTTGCATTTTACAGGTCCTGATATATGGGTGACATATGGGTGACATGGCAGTCAACGTGTTAATCGAAATAGTAGTGCCCCTTCCCGAACGAGTAATTAAAACAATTCGAAAAATTGAGTATAATATTTCTCTCGATCGTGAAAATGAAAAAATAATGAAAATTGCCACTTTCGATCACAGCGACTCACAACGTACGGATTGCTGCAGCCAATCGAAAAACTCCTGGTTGAACGTTTTCAGCTTTGTTTTCGTGGTCGGTTTCGACTCGATGCACTTCACGCTCGCTACATAGTACTTCACCAGCACGAACGCCGATTGTTCGGCGCTCAACGACTGCAGGCTATTCTTCTTGAACGGCAACGCGATGCTGAACAGAAACTCGATTTCAATCCTAATCGCTCGCGGAAAACGTTCGAACGTTCGATACCTGTTTGGTTCGGCGTCGTCGTCCAAAAATGGAAGCGGAATGGCGATCGATTCTTCCCTCTTCGTGGGTTCGTCTCGAATTGAAAAAGAATTTTTCACTAAATTCTAGGCAAGCTTCTGTCTGAATTATTTTGCTGGTCGAGCTTACCTCGTTTGATGCTCTTCGTGGATTTGTGCTTCGACGCGTGCCTCTTCACCTTCTTGAACGCTGAACGATGAATCTCCCGATTGTTTGCTGCGGTTCAAATAAAAGGGATCTATTTCAGTTGAAGTCGAATGTAACTTTTATTTCGCAATAATTAAAAATAAACGGATACGGTCGAACGGTGTTATAAACCCTACTCTTTGAACTCGTATTATGAGAAAAATCGTAAGAAACCTAAATAAATCACATTTAACCCCTTGCACCGCGATTTATTTTACGATTGCAACGATTAGAACCTCTTGGGCGTTTCTAATTTACTAGGAAAAGAGGAAAATTTAGTATATTACAGTAAAATGGAATTTCATCGCAATTTAAAGGGAATTAATATCTAGAAAATTCTATAAAAATAAAATTCTGAAGTTCTAAAGGGTTGATTTTTATTAACGCGGAGGAATTTATTGTAGACTAGAAGACCCCCTGTTTCTGGGAGCATTTCTCGAGGGAGAGTCGATAATCTTACACGAGGGCGAGATGATGATGCCCTCGCACGCGGCAGACGTTTTCGGCTGCGTAACAACGATCGGCAGAATTTTCGTCTGCGGTTTTTCCAGGCAGGGCCTGAGCCAACCGGCACCGTTCGTTCTTAGGAAAAGCTTCAGCTCCTCGTACAGCTCGAAGAGCTTCCTCGCGTTCCGATATTTTATGTTCCCTGCGTAATAGGAGTGTCTGGTGAGGGGCAGGATATAAACTTGCAAGTAGCCTCCCATGGTATCAGCCAGGGCTTTCAGCATCAGGTGCTTCGTTTTTCCGATCGACAGCTTGCGCACGCTCTCCAAACAAACGTGAAAGTAATCCATCAGCAGGGCGATGTACCGATCGTCCTCGTAATTCAGGACTTTAACCTGCGCCGATCACACGGGACTTTTGAGAAAACTGTTACCGTAGACTGGCGGGACAATGTCGGGTCGGACCCTAATTGTATTTATAGCTATAATTATTCAACTAGTTGAAGAGTATTACAGTACTACCTTTATTGGAATAAAG
>CM052120.1:1796841-1819258 GCA_028454245.1 Halictus quadricinctus
GGGATTTTAATTACTAAGAAGTGATTAAATCGGGATCACCTTTGGCAGTAAATCTTGAAACATCCGTCTACTGTTTAACAAAATAAACTCCTCCGAGGTCCAGCACTGCTTATCGACGTCGGTTTTCTCGAACAGCACCGTGCCGACGTTTTGTTCATGCTTTAAATTGTTATCACCCATTACCCTATCACAATGTAATGCATACTTCGGTAATATTCTATTTTTTTTTTCTTTTAAATTACGTAGGCATCCGACTCATTCTTTTTTGAATATATGATAAATGTTTGATAAACGAAGCAAGGGAGGTTTGGATCGCGTACCTGTCTATCTCAACGAGAATAGATGCCGCGAACAACAGAAGCAGCCGCGGGAAGCATAATCTCATACTCCAGTCGATGAAATCCGGAGCAACGCGATTTTTCCTTGCAGAATCCGGGAATATTTACGCTTCTCGTTTAAACATTTCCTGGTCATTATCTCGCCAGTAACACTCTCGCGTTTGTTACGCGACTGATTTCAATTCGATGCGGCAACGATCGATTTTTATTCTTTTTGTTCGCGATTTCACCCATCAAACAGTCGTTATATATATATTTTTTTGTATAAAACAATTTATAAGCTTTATTGCTCTTATAGAACTATTAATATTACATTTGTGTCTTCGTGGTCACTGCAGAAACGGGTTCGCTAATTTTTACAATAATAATGTGTGTTTATTTTACATATCTCGTATGCTACGTGAACGTAAAGTGCGATACACCGCGGGGAGGAAAAAAAAAAGATGGTTAAAATTGTCTTCGCTGTTCTATCTTGGAATGGACGATTACGAGTTTGCGGGTTTCATTTTACATAAGAATCGCAGGTGCAACATCTTCACTTCTTCCTTGCTCATTTTCACCACACCCTCTTGGTTGTCAATGGAAAGCAGCGTGCCGACAGCTTCTCTGTCTTCGCCGATGATCACCTTGACCCTGTCACCTCGCGAGGGTACCACAGGCTCCAGTTCTTCGCAGACCAGGTTCACCACTCTGTCTTCGACTGGCAAGAAGACAGCGCACATACCTCCCTGTAAACAAATTCATAAATTCTCTTAACTGCTCAAGGTCGCTCCCGCTACCACTACTTTCTATTTTCTAATATTTATTAAGAATAAATACATGATTTTAAATAATTTTCTACCTCTTTTTCTAGACCCAAATAACCCTATCGCTTGGAGGGTAAAAGATTGAAATATGAAAATATGCTATGAAGATCGAGATGCAATTAAGAATACTCACGGATATTCCCCGAATAACACCCTGTTGCCCGGCAAGCGCAGGATCCTGATGAGTATCTCGAATTCTAACTTCAATGTCTGTAGTGTGCCATTCGGTTCCTCCTATGATTCCAGATCCGACACTAGTGTCGAGACCAGCACCTGGTGTTTGTGGATTGTAAGGGCTGCCTGCAACTCCTATGAGGAAATAGCATTAGAAACATTCTCTCCAACAGAAAAGAAATAACAATGAAACTTGAGAAGCACCACCCACCGGGTGTCATCGGACTATAGCCCATCGGTGAAGGAGTCGCAAAGGCTCCGTGTGGGCTGGTAGTGTAGCCGGTACCGCTTGGTGATGGAGTAGCAACGTAGCCTGCAGGACTAGGACTAGCCGTTGCACTCCCGGCAGGACTAGGACTCGGTTGGTACGAGCTGAAACTCTGCTCCGACCCGTACATTGTGCCAGGTGTTTGCGGTGTAAACGGACCACCGGTAGGAGGGTAACCCGGGGCGTAACCTGGAGATCCACCCTCCTCCATGCTATAACCGTCAAAGTCGTTTGTTCTTGCGGGTGTGTTAGTGACCGCCGGGTCCCAGGCACCCGATTGTCCTGGTGTGCGTGAACCGTCATGCGACGGCGTCATTGAGCCATAATGAGGTGTACGGGAGCCATCTGTAAATTTGGAATGGTCATAATTAGTAAATATTTAGAGGCCCTAAGCACTTAAAAGATTTTAAGGTCCACTTCAACGCAATGTAGAGTGACCTGTTATTATACTTTGAAGGTACTTACTCTCGTACATAGGAGTCTGCGAACCATGCATGGGCGTCTTCGACCCATCCCTGGCATACATCGGAGTCTGACTGCCGGCAACGTAGGCTGGTGTTCTGTTGTAGCTGCTGAAGCCACCATCTTTGGTCGGCACACTGACATTCGCGATATGTGACCTGTTCACCGAGATAGTCTGGCAGGAGGAGTGCAACTCCACGCGAACCGTCGCCTCTGTGGCATCCTTCACAATGCCAACGTTTCCTTTGTATGGTCCACCAGTTATTTTTATGGTGGTACCTATTAGTTCTCTGTCTCTGCGCACCCCACCTCCGCGGCTTCTGCCTCTTCCACCACCACCGCCACCTCTTTCGAAACCGCCTCTGTGAAAGCGATTTATCAATTTAGCGAACTACCCTGTATAAGGATGAAAGACAAATTATAGAAATCCTACTGACCCGCTAGGATGCATCGGCGATGCGATTCTCGGTGACATAAATCCTGCCACCGGGGTCATAGAACCTATGCTGGACTTGTTTCCACCAGAAAGTTGCAGGTGTCTCGTTTTGCAAACAAATATTCCACCGTTGTCCACGAACATCCGCGAATGCAGAAACGCGAAGCTTCTGTATAAGTGTTTGATCTCGCCGCCTCTTCCAGCATGAAGGCCATCCACCACCTTCACAATGTCTTTCTTCTGTATGGTATTTTGCTGCGAGTCCAATGCTACCGCGTTTCTGTTCTCTCGACGTTTCGTCAATCCTTGAGGTCTAGCTTCTATTACTTTCCCGTGCATGGATAGGACATGGAAATTCTCGCGCTCGAGACGAACGATTACGCCAACTGTTTGAGCGTCCAATTGTACTAAATCACCCCACTGGAACTGACCTAAGCTGTCCACACCGGTGGCCATGTCAGAACAGAGTTGCAAATCTCTCGGAAGAACCTCGAGCTCGTGCATCGACAGATCAGAAAATAAAACCACCCTGTTTTGCTCTACTCGAACGATCAAGCCTGTATCACCTTCGTATCTTCCTGCAACAACCTGCAAACAATCGGTAAGATATAGATTATACTTTCTTCAATAATTATCGATTATTAGCATACATACTTTAACGTGATCTCCCATGGTGAAGTACTTCCTCAATTCTGACGCTTGGAATTCCAATGCTTCTTTCAGTTCTTCGTGTTTGGGCATGACCATTATCATGTTTCCGTCTATCGAAACGATCTTTCCTTGCAAGTTGATCAATTCACCCTCGCACACTTCGACGTTGTCGCCAGTGCTGAAGGAATGAGTCACGGCAGTGTCCTCTTTATTGCCAGATACTGGACCTCCGCTTAAGTCAATTTCAACACCTTCGGGAGCTTCTTCAAATCTTTCCAATTCGGACAGAGTTGGTTTCACACCTTCCGCTATGATAGCGCTCGTCGTAAAGTTTTTGTACAGAAATCTAGAACAAACATATTTTTATTCCAATAACTAGAAGCGTGCGAGAACCTGACAATGTCGGGTCGGGATGGATCTAGAATTTTATTCCGGATTGGGACAGGTTCTCGAGAAAGTAAATAGTTTATGTTAAAGCATACCCCTTTCTGCTGTATCTGTTGCCTTCGAATATCAAGAAATCACCGTCACTAGTTACTTCTCCGCCAATAGCTCGAATAGCTTCAGGATCAAACGGCTTTGCTGCTGGTCTTCTCTTCTTTTTCCGTTTTAGTGCCTCGGATTCACTTTGCGCTGTTCTCAAAGCTCCGCGCGGCCTTGTATAGTCAATTCTCGGTAATAGTTTTAAGTGAACCTGATTCTGTGCCAGATCAACGTAATCAACTTGAGCTATGTCATCTTTATAAATGCCCCTCTTCAGCCTAACCCATTGCTTTGCTTTCAAGCCTGTCTGTTCTTTGACTACACGTAACACATCGGTCATTTCCTTAATCGGTACCATTTGCTGCTTCCAAATACCCATTCTTAAATTTCCCACATTTTCAATGGCGGCTTTTACGTGCGGCTGTTTGTAAGCCTCTATGTAAATATAACCCTTTACACCTTCGGGTGCGACGACCGATTTAATTTGAAGCGGTTCATCTAATAAATAAAGTTATGTCGTTCAAAGCAACTATAATTCTAATGAAAAATACAACAATAATAAAACACTGCTTACTTGATGTTTGGTATGTTATGAACTTTCGCATAAGCAGAAGCACGGTTGCCTTCTCTTCTCCAATACGGCATTTCACCATCCACAAATTAGGATCTTTTACACCTGGCAGTAAAGTCTGCTGAGTAATCTCGTCACTCATCTCTTCACCGCCATCTCCGAAATGGCGGGCCGCCACAGACTCATCTGCATACTTCTTTCTTAAGTATTCTTCTATTTCATCTTCTTTCTGCGAACTGTTGAAAATGACGAACATTAATTTAAAGAAAAGCTATGTTACAATGTTTGTAGACGTGAATACTGACTCCCAGAGACTAGTGCCTCTTCGTCTTCCTTCAATTTCCCTAGCAGTAGGACCCAGCTCATCTACTTCATTCCCCACAATACCAATTTCTTGGGCACCTTCTTCCCACTCATCATCATCCTCAACTTCATCGTCTACTTCGGCCTCGTCTATGATGAAACCACCATATTTATCTTTTTTCTTCTTCTTTCTAGGCCTGTCATCGTCCTCTTCCTCTTCCTCTTCATCGTATTCACTGCTTCCATCCAAATCTTCTCCTAAATACACATGAATCATAGAATTAAACACGTTCGCATATCAAAAAGTATTATTTGTACCTTCTGGTTCTTCTTCTGGCTCGACTTCTGGTTCTTCCTCTGCTTCCACTGCTTCCTCATCTCCAGACCTGGCTTCTTCTGTCTCATCTCCTCTGCCATCTTCTGAGCTGAAGATTTAATAAAATAAAAATCTTAACACTAGCATAGTAGGGATCATAGCTTCTGAAGAGACAGACGACCATTATACTATGTCGCTCTGTTCCAGTCACACTCAACGGATTACTTTGTCAAGCTATTCAAGCTATTGCAAAATACTTGTAACACGAAGTAAGGATATCGGGTAACAGGGCACAGATATCTACAAATTTCACTGTGTTTTCTTCTCGTGAGCGAACAATAACAAGTTCATATACCGTCCACGACAGGAGAGAAGAGACTCTGAAGGCACATACACTGATATAGTTGGATCACACACATTCTCACTATTCGCAGAGTAGGTACAGCTACTTCTTCAGGTCCGTAGCATTGCGTGATGAAGAAAGGTCACAATACGTGTCAAAATAAGCATGTGAGCAAGTGAGCGTTCAAGATGGGGATGGACCGAGAAGCTCACCCCTCTTGCCCCTGTACCGTCTCGAGCTTCTTCTCACCAGACGCAGACAATACGTATACATAATTTATACAGATGTTAGGTCTATTTTAGGTCCTGCGATGAGTTCAATAATGTCAAGTATGAATTTCAGTAAACATACATGTTGGTGGTTACGAAACAAAGTTTGTTAATTTGCATAATGTGCAAGAAAGAAACTTTACTCACCTAGACGCTGACCGGGATCGTGATCGAGATCGTGATCGAGACCTGGAGGAACTCCTGGATCGCGATCTAGACGGACTTCTGCTCCGGGAAACGCTACGCATAGTTGCCAGATGCAGGGTAAAATGGCCGCTCACGCATAACGTGACGTAGCCGCAGTGATGAGATATCGGACGGGTACTTGTTGCGCATGTGCGGCGAATGTAGCGTCAGTAAAGTGAAAGTTTGGGTAAAATGGGGTACCTTGGTCACCCGGTATAATTTCGCAAAATTTGTTACAATTTCATCTGGAAAAATTGATGTATATCATGCGTATGTCAATCAAATATAATTAATAATTTGCCACAAATTCGTAGCAATCTTGTCTCGTCCTGGACCCTTGCAGCACTTTTTCGCCAATAATAGTACCCTCCTACTTTCTCTACAATACAGATACGTTACTGTGTTGGACGCGCATGCGCGGAAGCCATGATGAGATTCTCATCACTGGATGTATATATATATAGGTAGTAAATAGTAGGTAGTGGACGAATTCCGAGTCGGCCAATATCAACGCCACGCTCAGCTGTAATCGCGCTCTGATTGGTCCGTGTTTTTCATTAATAACTCCAAAGCCGAGGAGAACATTTTCGAAAAGGCAAAAGTTACTTCAAATGACCTTAGGAGTCACTACTTTCAAGGAAGTATTGGGACACCCTGTATATGGTCTAAGCTTCTTACACCGTGATAAAAATATAATTGTCTTCCTGGCGTCAGCTGACGCTAAAACATTAAATCTACGACCATAGGATATCAAAACTTAAGAAAGAATACGTATATCGGTTTCCGGCTTATGGGTGGAAGACATGAATACCTTTTTCGACTGATAAATTTATTTTTCCAAAATCTACTAAGAACATATCAAAGATATCAAATAAGATCAAATAAATTTGTCTTTGTGTTTACGTTAGCCATGAGTAAAGATGCAACTAAAATCTATTTTTAATCAATCGAAAACATCGGAAATTAAGTCTTAAGGCGTTTCGCAATGAAATTTACAGTATGCATTGGTTCATGCAGGCCGTGGCGATAAAGACATATTTGTTAAATCCGTATCTCGGATTTTGTAAGCATTTTTAACATGGCAACTTGTTCAGTGTCAAATAGATCTTGTTCAGTCTTCTGTCACTTTTGCTAGTACTTCGTACAAGAAGTAATCTTTTGTATTACGTTGACATTTGTCTTTAACTAGTTATGAAGAGGGTAATTCTGTTTGTGAACGGAACCGATGTAAACGGCAAGGTGGCTGTTATTTTATCTGTAATTGTAATAAATTAAGATAAGCTCAACACTTTCAATAAATTCCTTTGATTTATCTTGTTTGTTAGCTTTTATTTTATACATACGTCTCATTGTGTATACATACATGTGTATCTATATAAAATTTTGTTGTATCATTTATGATTTATCGGCATATTGTACAAATATTATATATGTATCATAAAGATTTACTTATGAACAATAAATTATATACATTACGATGTATGCAGTCTCTGTGTTTTCTCCAAATTTTATTATAATAAACGAATTTTTCAAATAAAAGTCTGTTCAAATGTTTCTTTACATTTATTACAATAAACATTTCTGTTGAATGTAGTTTAAGCACATTAACTTGTCTAATTAGGTAGCTATACATAAACTGATATTTATATGTAAAAATAAATAATTTTTTAATTACAGCTTAAACTTTAGTTGCAGCTGTTATTCAAATTATTGGCTTACTGACATTACTTTTTTATTATGTATTAATACTAAGTTTACAAAATATTGTATGCGAAGAATGAATGTAATATGTGTAACTGTTTATCTGTACCAGGTATTTATGGTAACTCATTCGGTAGATGAGTTACTAGCATCTGCTAGCTCAAAGTTCAATATCACCGCTAAAAGAATATTTACACCTCAGGGTGGAGAAATTGATGATATTAAGTTAATACGGTATACTAACTGTTTTAGACAATTTCTGCAATACCTGTATTCAAAATAATCTAAGTGAAAAATAAATGTTTTACAGGGATGATGATGTCCTATACGTTTCAGATGGAGAGGATTTTATTCCAAAGGATAAAATTAATACAAGAAATCAGTTAAATAGAAATTCAGAATGGATTACACTGAACATCGGTGGAAAGTACTTCACCACAACCAGAGATACTTTAACAAAAAAGGAACCAATGAGTATGTTAGCCAGGTAAACTATAACTTTGCTCGATCGAATGGACACAATCAATGAAATTTGTTTACTAATACTGCAACGAAATTTATTTACAGAATGTTCACCGAAACAGCAAACAATAAAGATAGGATTTTACCAAGTAGACAAGATCACAAAGGTGCATTCTTAATTGATAGGAGCCCAACGTACTTTGAGCCATTACTAAACTATTTAAGGCATGGGCAGATCATACTTGATGCTAATGTTAATGCAGCAGGTTGGCCTGTTTCTCATTTTTTAATTTCTTAGAAAGAATTCCCTTATATAAATATGATTTGAATGTTGCATTTCTATCTCTGTAGGTGTTTTGTCGGAGGCGCGCTTTTATGGAATAGAAGGTGCTATTGAAATATTAAATACAATGGTTGAAGAAGAGGAAAAACAGAAAAGCGGATTAGTATCCTTAACAAGAAAAGATGTACTTAAGGCCATCATGTCAACACCTGTCACTTCAGGACTTAGATTCCAAGGTGTGGATTTTGTTGGTGCTGATCTATCAAAGTTAGATCTCAGGAACATTAATTTTAAGGTAACTTATGTGACATAAATTTATACATTCCTATTGTATGTAGTAATATCATTTTTCTGTAAACATTACCTTTCTTTGCAGTATGCAATTATGCGCGGTTGCAGTCTAGCAGGCGCGAATTTATCAGGTTGTTGTTTCGATCGCGCGGATTTATCTTATGCAAATCTTCACGGTGCTCAGCTCGTTTGCGCAAGAATGTTATGCGTAAATCTTTTCGAGGCGAATCTTCATTCGTGTAATTTTGAAGATCCGAACGGTTTACCTGCTAATATGGAAGGTGCCAATTTGAAAGGTGCCAATCTTGAGGGCAGCAACATGACTGCTGTGAACCTCAGAGTTGCCACGTTAAAAAACGCTATACTAAGAAATTGTGATCTCAGATCGGCTGTGCTGGCTGGTGCTGACTTAGAAGTAACTATACCATTCTTTCGTTCACCTATTCGTCAACAATTTTATAGACTTTCGGGAGAACTAGTTTAAATGAAATATTTATTTTTCCTTTGCTCAATAAAAAAATATTTATGTCTGTTTCAGTGCTGTGACTTATCAGGGTCCGATTTGCAAGACGCAAATCTGCGCGGCGCTAATCTAAAGAACGCAGCATTCGAATTGATGCTGACACCGCTACATATGTCTCAAACGATACGATAACAAAAGAAGTACAGGCTGAGCATTGTACTGATGACTATTATTGTGACTATTTTATTAGCCACCGTTAATACGCGAGTCCCTACGACTTTTTACAGAGATGGGGATAACTTGTTTGAAATGGATGTGATCTTGGTTTAACCGATGAATAGTTTTAACAATAACAGCTAACAACAATCGAGTGTAACGATGATTAACAGACTGATTGTGAGAAGTAACTATTGAATTGAATTGGACGTTGTTGCGTTGCGTTTGTTCGCGTATGTTTTACGAAGTATTGACTACTCCGGAGCGTTGACTGGCAGCGACTCGTTTCGAAAAGTTGTGAATTTTCGAGTTTTTCCGAATTGCCTGAGCCAGGTGTTTCGGCGGGCAATAAAAGTCATTTAAATTTTCACGAAAGGAGAATTTGGGCTGAATGAATAGTTGTGTTCCGTGTCGGAACAACTGATATATAGTTGTATTAGAGAACGCGATCGAAATCTCTATTTTTGAGGGATGTTTATGTTGTTTTTTTATTTCTCCAAGGCGATATCGAAACGGACGTAATAGGAATAACTACTTGAAACATTTTGTACACGGTGTGTATTTTATTTCTTGCGGAAGAGTATTTTAAGACTTGCGGAAGAGTTTTTTAAATCTGCAATTTCATTTACACTATTTGTCATATCGATTTTTCTTCCACTGCCAAAAACGGTCAATCGAAATTAGTGCGGTAAGATACATCAAATTTTTGTTGATGCGTGATCATCGAAAAAATTGACAATTTTCTACAACGATATTCTGTATTTCGAGAACTTGCAACGCGAATGTCGTGTGCATAAAAATGTAACGCACGTTAATCACAGTTGTGCCGTCATCATAATGAAACAGATACATATTTCATTATTTTTGTTTTGTTTTTACGATTGTTTAATTAAAGGATGACATTCCTTTACATTTAGGTTTACGCGATTGTAAAGATTTTGTTTTCCGTCTTAAATTATAGCTACGAGATAGTAATATATGTAATCAGTATGCCTAATAAATTGACACCATTTATACCGTAGAAATAGTTTTTTTTTTCAGATAGAAACTATGAAAAAATAAAATAGGTACTATGTTATGTTTTATATAATCATGTAGTTCAAACGGAAAAGATGTTACTTTCGATTTGTTGCATAATCATTCTGAAAAAAAGTTGATTCATTGTCTTACATAAATAAGTAATATCTCGCCTATTTGCGTTACTAAAATTGTATCCGATACTCCTGTGAACTTGAAGCTGCCTAATCAAGTCTAAGATACAAATTAAAAGGGCCAAGCTAGAAATTAATCTCATAATGGCCTTAAACAATTAAGCCTTTTTGTCATTAGTTTACTAATACCTATTACAATTTAATACTGTAACTACCGAAAGGCTTCTTATAACTTCTTTCAAATAATGATCTCAGAAATACTTATTAACTTATACTACTTGAGATAATTTGTTGGGTCATCAATGAAATTTGTAATGAATAATTTATTCGAAAATTGCTCACGAATCTTCGATTTTTGGAAGGTAAAATGTAAACAAAAATAGTACCGCCGAAGATTGATGTGGATTTACTATAGTCGCGGTACTATCACGTGCAGAACAATGCACAGCATGGCGATAGATTCAACGTTCCTGCAAATGATTGTAAATGACGTGCGCTTGACGTTGTACATGAAACGTCGATTGTAACATTTACTCTGTTACACGTACAGCTTAGGCAACACCACCTTGTACGGCATTAATTCTGGTAGCTCGCCTGGAATTGTACATTTCCGATAGGCATACTAATCGAAGAAGAAACCTTGTAACGCGACTTTCGAATGTAAAAGTTCCGGCATCTACTCGAATGTAAAAAGGCATAATTTATTGCAATGAAATATAAGGTAAGAAATCACAACGTTATCCTCTGCATCATTCTGTATTCGTCATTACTGCAGACTCATGCAAAACTGGATCCGCTCGATCTTCGAGAACAAGATGGCCGGTAGTTAGCGTTTACCCAAACATCCCATTGACGAGTTATCGCAAATTTCCTTAGTGGTATTCGTCCGATAAGCGTAGCCAAGGAAAATATCTGGCACTTACAAAGTGTTCGTCGAATTGAATTTCCTCCTTGCCCAAGACTGTTTGCAGTTCCACAGGGCCCGACCGGCCCGATGCAGTACGGACACAGTCGGACCTGCAACTTGCTCGCACAGATTTGTCCTAATCTCGTTAGCCGAAGTGCAGGAACATTCACGCTGCGGCAGAGTTACCTGCGCGCCTAACGAAATCACTATAACGAGGACAACGCGGACATTCCCGAGGACGAACGCGCTCCAATCGGAAATAACTTTCGACACAATCGTTTTCCAGTGGCCAACCAGAAGAACGAAAGTTAACTATCCGTGGATTACGTCGACAATTAGACTACGGAGCGGAATAAAAATCTCTTTATTCAACAATTTTACTGAGTCGAAAACATAGATATTTTCTACTATTCCATGTTTACTTATTTTTACCATAAAATCCGTTGTAAGCGGACCGTAACTTAGGTTGGTAAAAACCAAATTTCAGAAAAGTAATTTCCAGTAGGAGGAATTGTTTTTTCTTAAATTAATGAAGATTAATCATTCACAGGAATACAAAAATTTGCAACGAACGAAAAATTCTCGTCCAGTACAAGTGAACAGACTTTAAGGATAAATTGGAGAGTTTGCACAAATTCCTTATGCTTTTTTGTTTATTGATTTTTGTTATTTAATCCCCCAGGCAATTTCGTACACAAAGCAACGGCAGGTTCTCGTAACAAGAAGCGAATATTCCGGAGCTCGTTTGGTCACCGGAAGTGCTCACGCACCCTTTGCCACGGTTTCTTTGTCGGGCGATAAACGACTCGCGAATGGGGGTTACATTCGGGACTTCTTTGATGTTAAATTGCTTCGAGAAACGAGGCTGCTAACCGTTTTGCCTGGCAGTTCGAGGCGCAGCTTAATTGTGCCACGAAACAAGTTCGCCGTCTTGACTACACTCCTGAAACAGAGGCTCTCAGGATATGAAGTGGAAGTTCAAGACGCGAAACTGCGAAGTGCCAAAGATTCTACTTATAATGCCACCAATATATCCTACTCGCAACCTATATTACATCCTAGAAGCACTGTTCCGCCCAGCATCTTCTTCACAAGCAGCACCAACATTTTCCTTATCTGCGACACGTAATCAAGCCTTTGTTCAAGTTTTTACGTTCGCTCTTTTGTTCTTAAATAACATTCCATTAAATTCTTTCGTTTAAAAACAGATTCATTAAACGGCCATCAATTTCAGTCCAAACATTAGAATTAATTATTGTACAAATTTACTCTGACACAATATTAATAAAATCACAATATAAAAATTCTTACTTTGTGGAATTATTAAATTTTAGTACTCTACATTGAAAAGTACTCTTGATCCAGTTGACATAAACACATTTTGCCTTCTACGTTCCGGTAAAACTTTTGTTGCCGGGTAAAAGATAAACAAACTATGAAAGAGAGGACAAGGTGTTGCTAAATACCCCTTAAAAGGGGGGACAAAAGGAAATTTTCATTTTATTTAAGAAATACTGGGAAAAAATGTTAATTTTACTCCGTTAGTGGAGGACTCGTTAGAACGCAGACGTGAAAAACGCGGTGACTTTTTCCAAAGAGCGCGTGCCATGGTTGACGAGGTATGCGGCATCGATGTTCTTATCAATGGCTATCGCCGATTCTCGGGCACGACGTTCACGTTATCGGCGCAGCGAAAGGCCGAAGAATGGGCGTAAAGGTGAAGGTTGGCATCGTTCGAAAAGAATTTCGTATCGGGCACGCGAGCCGGCCGATTCATTTTAGAAAAATTCCTGTGTAATTTCCCGTTTCCGGTACGCGGAGGACCCCTCGAGGTCCTGGCGGAACGATCGCTGCTCGGGGGGACGCCGTTCCGAAAATTCGATTCGCCGTTCCTTGGACGGGGCGAGGGTCGAGGTCGGAAGGTCAGGTACCGTTCGCTATTTAGAGCAGGACCTTGGGTGCCGTTCTTATCTCGAGCGGTGCAAGAGAACCGGCGCGCGCGGGGGCGGAGAAAAATAGAAAGAGGTACACGCGATGTCGTGTTGGTGGCCAAAGATACAAGGGAAAGTTTCTCGGGCACAAGTGGTCACGTACCAGCTTTGTCAGACGCAGGCTATCTCCGCGAAAGATCTAGCCTCGAAAAATCCTTCTTTCCTACGGTCGGTGTGTGTTTCTCTTTCTCTCTCTCTCTCTCTCTCTATCTTTCTTTCGTTCTCCCGGTCCCTCTTCTTTCCAAGCTTTACTCGCTTGCCGGAGCTTTCTGTTTTTCCAATCGATCCTCGTCGAACCTATCGGCAACCCTCGATCGGGATTTTCGCTTCGTTACGCGACGTTTCGCGTGCCACGCGGGATCAAGTTCAATGGGCACTCTTGCGGAGCAAACAATTCGATGTCTGAGGCTCTGTTGGGCTCTATTAGCACTCTAATGCCTCCACACGCATGAGAAAATTTCGGCAATGTCACTCGCACAGACCTTGATCCCTTTATGGACCCGGGATAGTGACTTTTTAATTAATAATTTCCATTCACAGCCTTCAGACACACACTTGTCACATTTTTTGCTCTGTATTAGCGATATTATGAATTCTGACGCCAGAAACGTGCTTCAAGTTTTCAAATATAATTCAAAATATAGCTCAATTTGTAGCCGGAGATATTTTCTGGTGCGCGCTGCTCTAGATTTCATCCAGAAAACTCATCCAATGGCATAAAAATGCTTGTATTCTACGACATGCGCATCGTCAATTTTTGGCCTACTTCGAACCCTTATGTTACTAAATATCTGGCATAATCTCGGCAACTCCTGACCAGCGCGTACTAGATTGAACCTTCCTCTTTCGAACGAGCCCTTTCCCAGCGAAAAATATTCTTATATAAGGACGAAAACTTGAGGCACGTGAAACCATTTTTTGTCGGTAATGTAGTTACTCTACCTTATCGCGAATCTACGATAGTGAGATATTCGTGACACTTTTCTGATTAAGACGATACCAAACACGATGCAATAAACAAGCTTTGTCAATGTTTCACTAATATCGTGCACATCTCTTGCACATGTATCGAGACGTTACTGTACTCAGAAACTTTTCACTTTCTTTTTAGTTGAATTGAATTCACTTCATTGCGTCATAGCGTCCATAATGGCGTGAACCATGTGTTGTACTTTACGTCCACTGTGATCAACTTTCTATTATTTTACTTGCCTTTCATTACACGTTCCTAAGCGTTCACGATTCAAAGGAAAATCGACGGCGGAGAACTGTTTGATGAATTGTTCGATGGTAAAAGCATTTTCTCTCGAGGCTGTTATTTAAAGGGTAATTATTAAGCTTCTTTTAGGTTCAGCAGAGTCATTAAAAAGTCTATTAACCTTCGGGCGACGAGGCTTAAGTGCATTTTCACCCAAGGTTGCAATCGTTCCATGTAAATTCGAATTTCCTGACAGTTAAATTGTTAGCTACGGCGACTCGCGCATTTGTTCGCACACTTTCCACATAAAAATAAAGATTACAAATTATTATCTCGCGCATTTTTAAACTAATTCATAAAGCGACAGCTCTTTCTAGTACCGCTTTTAGAACAGTATGATGGCTCCAAAGTGTCTAAAATTTAACTTGGACGTTCCCAAAGACATTTTTGATTCTTGCAGAACGTTAATTGTTTGAATAGATTCAACAGAACGTGAAATAAGTAACAAAACATTACAAATAATTGCAAAAAATATTTTACAAATATATGTTACAATTTTCAAGTATCTAAAATAAAAAATTGTGGCCACAAAACAAGCGTTAAATAATATATTATTTTCTCGGTGGTATTCTATGTTGACTTGGAAGATACTAATTCGATTTCTCTGCTAATTTCGGATATTCGCTCCGTTCCGATTGCAATTGTACGCGGATTGGAGAGCGTTATCTGAATTTTTCTGAAAACCGAGAAAATTTTCGGCAGGCATAACTGCCCGGATTCACGTGAAACGGGGCCTCGAAGGCCTGGCCAGGTGAAACGAATAATTCCGGGAAAGTTTTATCCTCGTTCCGGAAGGTGTTACCGAGCGGGCTAATGACGGAATTTTAAATCTCTCGCCGGAATGATGGCAGCTTCGTGCCGCGATAATTGCCGGCGGCGTTGCTCGCGCGCATATAATTTCGCGCTGGAAGTTTCGCGGCTCGTAAAAACCCGGGGAGGCGATGCACGGCCCGTTATCGGCCGTTAAAACGCGAAAATCTGCAACGGGTGATACTTCACGGGCCATGTATTGTTACAGCTCGATTTGCCGGGACAGTTCGGTGAATCGTTCGCGCCTCGGTTTTCCCGTCGCGTCGCGTCGCGTCGCGTCGTTCCAACCCGTTTCCGGTTGCCCAATCGTGCACAAACACTAATGTCCGTCACGATTACCGGCGTTCCTCGCGGTTTACGCTGTCATACGATACCCGTGGATCAGCCATTAAGGCTCGCGACCAAAAAAAGAAATGTCGTTACGTATTTGCCGCGCGGTTTTCACCGCTCCGATAAGCGGCGCTGTGGAGCACGCTGAATGCACTTCCGAACGATAATGCGCGAAGACGCAGTCCCGATTGTTATTATTTGTGTACTCCGGAGAACAACACAATTGATTGAAGCAGGGTAATGTCACATTTTCTTAGAAAATAATAAATCTGGATTGGGAACTTTTTTTATGAAAAATTAATACATGCTGTGAAGGTATAATACGTATTTTTTGTTAAACCTATTGAAAAAGGAAACATTATTCGGTTTCTTAACCTGTTGCCATTTATTTTACGGTTTCAATGGTTAGAATATTTTTGTAGTTTGTAGTTTCCTAAAAAGGGGCGAAAATTTATATTTATTTCGGTCCCAAGGAAATTAGTAACATATTTATTAGACTCTGTTCAGAATCTTAAGATATTTCGTTGTACTGGAATAAAACAGAGACCGTGTGTGTGAATAAATAAAAAATCCTTTACAATTTTTAGTACAGCACATTCATGTTAGTTGTAATTCTTGAAATTTCAGAAATAAAACAGTGATAAAAATGACAAATATAAAAACAGACGGTAGGCAATTTGTGTACGTCTCATAAAATAGCAACAACTTTTCCAATTACCAAATGTTACAAGTCCTCAAACAGACACCGCAAATGTTGATAACGAGCGCGTACGAATGTTCCATAATTCGCGGGGGAAAGCTTCAGAACGAAGGGTATACTATTTTCGGCTTGCACGGCAATTAGTGAAATTTAGCGAGTGCATTAAGGAAGCTTGTTAGTCATAGAAACATCGCCACTGTACCATCCAAAGAATGATTGCGCGATAACAAGCTGCTAGTTTCGCTGTCCGATGTCCGTAAAAACCCGAAAAACACATCCGCTGTATGTACCGCGTGTACGGTATTCAGATGGAGTTTTCATTTCGCAGCCAATCGAACCGGATGGAATTCAATTTGCAAATGAAAGCGCCGCCGTCGATGATCTCGAGAAGATGAGACTCGAATAGAAACAGGTGTATGAAAACGGAAGTTGCGCTGTTCGACGGTAAACAAGATCGATGGGTAGAACTAATTTACCGACGCCTGTGCCGCTAGTCAATTTTCCGAAATAGAAATCGAAATTTCACTGTACGCGAATATTTTATTGCAGCAATGTCAGGGTTACTGGGTCCGGATAGTATTGCGCGAAATTGCCGCTCGTTTCAGTTCGATTGCTATCTGCGTATACAGGGTGGGGCACGCAAACGAGAGCGCGAAATATTTTTGTTGCCTACAAATACACGAGGAAGTTGTTAAAAGCTGTTGAAAACAACGCCGAGCTGAGAACGAATGAAAATAGAAATTTTCATGAGGTTCCCGAATTGTTAAAGATCGTGCGAAAATGTTTTCATATGCATAATCGATGCAGGACGTAATTCTTCCAAATTTGACACTGTATAATAATTATTGTAATATAATTATTTTGTTTCTACGATTAAAAATTGTTTAAGGTGACAACGACGGGGCGTTGATACGAGTTATTTTCGTTCGGTGTTTCCTTGAAGAATGTTTTCCGTTCTCGCGAGGGAAAAGAAGATGGCGGATAAAAGTTTGCCGGTGGAAGAGTGGAAACGCAACTAAGGCTGGCGAAATAGATTGGAGACAATCAATTCTGCAACAGGCTATGCCCATAATACAAACCGCACTGCTAACAGGCTGTGATGAGCTAGGTTATGCAGTTATACCGGGTGACCCGATTTGATCAAGCACACCGGACGTCCGGTGCAGAACGGATATGAAACCGGGGAACGTGGACGGTCATCGATAACCAAGAATTTTCGAATCGTAAATGAATGTGTAGCCTCGCGGAAAATTAATCGGAATTCTATGCGAGATGTATCCGGTCGAGTGTCATATTAATCCTTTGCACTCGAGTGGTGACTCTGAAGCGCCATTACAAAATTGTTCTGGCATTATTTCGAAGAAATTACAAAAAATAATACAGAATATTTGTTACATTACGAAATTTGTATTCAATAGATCACTAAACATTTAAACATAATATGTGAAAATCGAGTCAGTTTTGTACGAATAAAATGAAAATATTCTAAGACGCAAGAAAAATTGAAAACTGCCGAGCACTAAAAGTGGCTAGCTCGTCTTTTGTTGTATCAGGTGAATTGTTTCGATGATTTAAATAATTGTAATATAATATTTACAGTGATTAGTTCTCGCCTGACAGATGGTACTTGCCGGTGACCGGGTCTCGCGTGACCCGTACTAAAAATTTCAGTGCAACAGGCGCGCCTTTGGTCGTTAGTCTCTGATGAATAATTACTAGCCTCCGAAAAGAGGCGCTCGACATCGCCGATACCACTGGGTGTCGAAGGATCATTAAAAAGTTATGGCAAAACTCGGATAGTTCTTTCCGTTGAGTGTCCCAGAAAATGGGAACACAAAATTAAAGGCGTGCCAGGTGCATCGTAAATGTTAAGAAAATCCAGCGAGTAATACAAGCTAGTATATATATATGGTCTAATTAGTATCTAACGTTGCAGTATAGTAAAAAGTTTCCCAAAGTTCAACGCGATTTACGCGCGGTTCGCCCGATAAAACCGGCCAGATGCGTCCGTTCGCGTTTTCTGTAAATTAGTCCGCAAAAGTCTATATTTGCATGAACATCCGCAGTCTGAATGAGTATGCGCTCGAACACTGACAGAGAGGCGCATTCGCGGCAGTTACGAGTGCTCGGCACAATTGTGTGTGTGCTTGTCCGTATCGCACGCGCGCCTATTTTATGTGTTCGCGTATAAAATGTGGCCCGCGACAATGGCGCCGCGTCAATGGCGGACGGCGAACAGAAACGAAAGTTTGTGTGCCCCATTTCTAACCAAGTTACAACCACTTTTGTGCCCCGTTATATATCTTGCAGACCGGACTCGGTGGCCGCCGGAGTTACACTTTTGCGGACTAGTTTGTGGAAACAAATGTTGAAACGAAATTCACTGTCCCAACCGGTCATTTTACATTCGGACAATCGAGTTTCACACGATCGTCCAGCTACACCGAATTCTGATAATTTTTGCATGAAGCATTAAAGCTTGCGGATCACACATGCACAAATGCAAATTTAAAATATGTTTCTTCAATCGAGGCTTCAATAATTTTTGTCATTCGCTGTATGATTTTAGGTGAAAATGAACGCAACTACCACCGTCTAAGGATTAATCACTCAATTAATTAACTCAAGTAATTCAATGAAAAAATTTTTCAATTATTTTTCTATGGAACTTTTACGGACACACTTGTGACATTCTTCTGATTAGAATGAGTCCAAACACGACATAATTCGGACCGCATTTGCTCGTACAATTCTCGATTTAGTGGAACCTCGATTATCCGAACCGGTATCTGAATGTTCAATTATTTCAGTACGTGCTTCAAACATATAGATTTTGTAAAAATTGTAGTGATATGTAGAGGTTTAATCTGACACTGTAGCTGGGTAACTGTTCTCTTATCCGAACACACATGTTCCACTGATCATCACAGATTCAATAGCGAAAGTGTGTTAGAAAAAAATACAATTTAATATTGTCAAAAGTAGAAATTCCAAGCTTTAAAATGAGCCCAGACAAAACATCCTCCGTCTTTTTCCCACAAAGTTACAACAATTCCAATTCCTCGGTTCGGATAATGGAGGTTCCACACTATCACGAATTAAACGAGTAAATGTGAACCGAATTGCGTCGTGTTTGGAGTCATTTTAACGAGAAAAATCTCAGGAATACGTTGCTAAAAGTTTCGTAAATAAATAATTAAAAACAAACAGGTCCCTTGCTTTGCTACGGTCGACGGGCCCGAAATTGTACATCGAGACATTACTATACGCGTAACGTCGTGAAGTGGCGAGTTAATTCGTCGTTCAAAAAGGTGTTTGGAAATCCTTTAGAAGGTTAAGGAACTGTTGGGACAACTGATACTGAGCAGAGTGTTAAAAGTCGCGTCTTTACGGTCGAGGAAAGCAGCGGCGCGCGTTTCATTCGGAATAAAATATCGAATCAGATTGCGCAGGGCGTTCGCGTCGGTTACACCGCGCGTATCGATCCAGGATCGGCTGGAAGTAGGGCATAGAATCCCAAGGCATCGATCCGGGCTCCGAAATCCTCGTTCTAACGATTCACGGCGGCCGGATGTTCGAGCAGCGGCAGAGATAACCGCGCCACCGCGATAAATTCGCGGTGCACTTTCTGTTTTACAGCGACATTCATTAACCCGGCGGCGGGGGATGAAAAATGCAGCGGCCGCATAAACGAGTACAAAAGTGCTCGGCTTGGTGGACAGCGTTGCGAGAAAGAAACGGAAATCGGACTGGGGAGAAAAAGAGAGGAAAGAGAGAGAGAGAGAGAGAGAAAACAGGAAAACAAATCCAACAGTGGGACGAATGAGGACGGCAGAAATCGTCGAGTGTTCGGAGAAATGCGGAGAGAAAAGTGGACCGAAAACGGGGTTGCTAGCCGCCCTTTAGGGGCGGATAAATTTCGGCTCGGATGACGCTGATGAACGTGCTAGGTGAACGTTCTCGAGGACCCCTTTTAGAGGGAATAAGAATTCGGGAGTGTTATTTCCGGCGAGGAACGAGCCCGATAAATTTCCATGAGTTTTTTTTTCTAGAAGAAAGGATGCGCTCCGGCCGCCCCGTGAAAATTTCATCCGGCAAACGTGCACCGGTCTGCAACATGTGTGATTTCGTCGAATACAATTTTAATCGCCGCCGGTTCACATCGAACACTGCTGCGTCCCCTAAATATTTCTTGTAGAAACAGAAATTTCGTTTGTACCGTGATCTAGGATTAATCCTCCGATGCCTGGGTCTATTTTAACCCATACCGGAATCGTCAGACAATTCCTAGCGATTAAATGAAATGAACACGAACACGAGAAGAAGTACGAAAATATGTACAGTGTGTCCCATGAGCTCTGTCCACTTGAATATCTTGGTTATAACAAACAATACGAGAAAATGTTACTTGCAGACGTTGTACGGTTTAAAAAACTACATAATAAATGATATTCTTGCAAGTGGAGGCGCAGAGAAGATATAGTCACCTTTGTTTTTTTTTAATGGAATGTCGTATTCTGAGTATAAAAGTACTAATGTGTATTTGCCCTAAAACTTACCGTTGCTGAGATATTTGAATGTTTTCATTTTATTAGTTTCATCATGTAACGTATTCAAGGATATGCTCACTACGTCAAATGTAAACATAAACGAAGAACAATTACAGATGCTTCTAATTTATGAAGAAAGTAAGAGAAACCCAATTGCGGCTCGAAATTTGTACAGTAAAAGATATCCAAATCATTTTCCATATGGTTTTGGTATTCTTCGTGTGCAACTTTTGTAACGTTATTTGAGAAAAATTTTCACACAACTTAGTTTCAGATAATAAATCAGACCTTCATTAAACCTAACAATTAACGAGTAATTTCACTTTATTTCCTGAAAATTTTCTTACAAAGAAAAAACAAATCATTTAATTTTCTTTTTATTTTTCTACCCTGATATTACGCGAAGAAAATTTTCAGGAAATAAAGTAGTTTGGTAGTTTAATTTTCTTACAAAGAAAAAAAATTTAATTTTCTTTTTATTTCTCTAACCTGATATTACGCGAAGAAAATTTTCAGGAAATAAAGTGAAATGACTCGTTAATTATTAGGTTTAGGGCTAACGAAGGTCAATACTTTCTTACTCAGAATTCGACATTCTTCCATATTTTGGTATAAAAAGTATACTATTTCATTCAAAAAAACAAAGTCGACCTTCAAATCTCCGAAACACTTCCACCTGTAAAAAAAATAAATACACTAAATTTACCCCTTCAGACCATGCAACTTCTGTATACAAAACTTTATCGTGCAACGCATCCTTTGGAAGTTATATAGGTGTGCAAGTTGCGTGGACCACCCTGTATGATTCAGTGTTCTTTTCTGAAAATTGTGAATAAAACCGTGAAGTTAAAATATTTGTAAGCGTATGTAACCCTTTAAGGTCAGCAATGCCCGTTTAATTGGACCGACTCCTCACGACTGCGAGGGCGGTGTGGGGGTTGCATTTCGGTGCCAGAAGCGACGGTGTCGAGGGGGTTGGGAGTCGGAAACCCGGGGGTTGGAAGCGACGTTGGCCCGTAGTGTCTCCGCAGACAGCAACAACGCCGCCACGCAGCCTATCCAGGCCGGGCTCCGTGCTCTCTTGCGCATCGTTCCTCGAACAACCCCCGGCTGATTTTCCCGCGCAACCCCTTCGACACCGGGGGAGCCTCAGTTGCGCGCGTTCCAGGCTGCCAAAACGTTCTCCGGGGCACCGGAAATGCCCGAGAACTCCGGCAGAGCCTCGAGCCTCGATCCCGCAAAACCTGTTCCACCCCCTGGCCTAACGTTCGAAATAATCAACCCCCGGCGAGAGGAGTCCGCACGAGAACGCTCGGCCGCCGTTTAAAATCGAATTTTCGCTGGCAGTGAGTCAAACATTCGTAGCCAATGAATCGGCCAGGCGAACGTTTGCCAGGGGGTTGCGAGGGGAGAAGATAACCTCGGTTCCCCGGGGTGCAATGTGTCACAGTGAACTCGAGGCCGAGTCGAATGATCGAATCGAGTGACAGCTTTATCCAGCGGTAGTTCTACTTGGAATCTTGGAAAACTTTCAGTAAATTCCCTCTCGCTGTTTTCGGACGTCAGCTAAAATGGCTCCTCCCCGAATGACCAATTCGGCTGACAGTTTTATCCAGCGGAGTGCGTTGTCACGAAACATCCTTCGAGCCTCCTAGACTTCCAGACGATCCTCTCTCTCACCCTTTTTCGGACATCTCG
>CM052120.1:1819758-1830388 GCA_028454245.1 Halictus quadricinctus
TTTTTTTTTTTAAGTTGCGGATTTTATGTATGTGCGACAAAAATGGTTATTTTGAGTTAATGAACATTTTTTGTTTTGCGTAACGATCTGCAGTCTACTAATTATCTAGCGAAGGAACATTAAAAAATCTATACACAATCAGTAATTTTGCGTTACTTATTTTAGATTGCAAATATTTCTGAAAATTAAAATTCGCCTTCTTCTTTTTAATAATTTCAGTTAATTAGTATCTTGCATTTTCCATTAAGAATTCCTTCTGATCAAAAATAAAATGAAAAATCAAACCTTCATTATTAGTTGCATTCTATATTATTTCACACACTCGTGTATACAATAACGGTAAAATAAGCAATCGATAATATAATGTATAATGTATAATGTAATGTATATACTTCAATAATTAACTAAAAACATATAACAACAACGCAAAGGTGATTTCTGCGAAAAATAAATTAAATTTAGATCGAAATAATCAACAAATGATTTCTTCGTTGCATAAAGCGAATGCACGGTGCATTCATGCCGAGTATTCTTCAGAAATGAATGCGTGAAGTTGGGAGTAAATCCTGAAATATCTCGTAAATATGATCTCACATGTTCATTGTCTCGTTAGCCAGGTTTGAAAATTAATTTCTGCGCTGATGTATTGGCCGCTCCAGATTTAATTAAAAATTGCGAGATGCACGAATTAATTTTCCAGTTTTTGATTCATTGTGTAAATTACTTTAATTCTGTGATATTTTATGGTTGCTGGCTCTGCGGTCGACGTGTATTTCGATATTATATTATAACAAACCGAATAAGCAAACTCTGACACAGAGTGTCTGACAATATTCCACGAAAATGAAACGAAATTATTACTATGCAACAAATAATATGCTAGTAGCATCAACATGGCAGGGAAAATTCTAACAAGTAGATTCGATATTACATTCATCTGTCGACTTGTCATTCACATTTTTATGGATTGAAAAAAATATGATGAGAAAAATCATTCGGTGGAAAATCTCACTTTTTCCGTGTAAATTAACACGATTTGCGGTCAATTTAAGGTTACAAGTCGAACAAAATAATACGCGATTGAATTACAGTTTTCATTTCGTTCAGTTTGACGAACGCTAAAAATATTTATATATAAAAAGTATCATAAATAAAAACAAACTGCGCCGTATTTCGGTCGGTCATTTAATTATTATTGTTTCCAAAATCTGAGTTTAATAACAAAGGAAAATACCAAAGAACATGTAGTAATTTTCCGAATTTTCGACTGTTCTTTACGCGAGAATGAAGTGCGAACGCTGGCCAGCGAAATTCCGGAATCGTGCTAATCCCTGATTTGTTCTACAAGTGCGCACCGAACCGGACTGAACTTTCGACCTTATGCTAAACGATTATGTCCCTTTGTGGAGTAACTGGATTTGCTAAATCTCGAACAGGCCACGGTGGATCTGACTTGCTTAATTTCTACAGCAATTACCACTTCGTTCCCAGCGTGGATCTAATACCCGCGGAAATGGGAAATTGTAACGTTGCGGACGTTCCAGACAAATCTAACAACATCCGCTTAGTGTCGCAACAGTTTAATTAACTCGCGATTCCATGCGGATTTCCAGGATAACTATCATCTGCTTTAATCCGTTCGTTGATCTCATCTTCACGAAAAAAAAAAAGAAAAAGCGAACCGGTTACTGCGGACAATATATTTTCAGAAATTTTTTCAATTTTCTCTTGCATTTGACACGGGTTTAACCCTTTGCTCTCGAGCGGCGACTCTGAAGCGCCATTACAATTGTTGTGACACTATCTCAAAGAAATTACAAAAAATATTACAAAGTATTTGTTACATTACGAAATTTGTATTTAATAGATTACTAAACATTTAAACAATATATGTGGAAATCGGATCAGTTTCGTATGAATAAAATGTTAATAATGTAAGACGGAAGAAAATTTTTTTTTTGGGAGCCCAATCCTCCGGTCCGCGCTGTGACATAGATCGTGTAGGTCCCCCAGTGGAGGGGATAGCCGAACTAAGATCGTGTAGCTCCGTTCGCCTTAGGTCAAGATTTCACTGTAACAAATTGCAGTCGAAGATAAAGCAACGAGAAAATTAAATAAATCCCGCAGCTGTGGTCACAGCACCGAAATAAAATGACTTTACATATTTTCAATTTTCAACTGGGACCGTTTTCAGCGAGATTAATTAATTGATATCGGTATTCAATGAAAACCACGAATGTTTAGAACGCACAGTATCGATTGTACTTCCGATGAGCATTTTAATGGATATTTTCTCGTGCACAAATACGACCATGCAGAGAAACAAAATGACGGAGACAATGTGCCAGGCGAATCGAGCCCGGTCGCCGTGATGCGCATGCGCAAAAATAAATGTAATTTGGTAACGAATCCCGGTGAATTTTCAAAGCGTTTTTCGCGTATCCGTACGAATCAATTTAATTAAATATTGCTCGTCCGTAATTATCATCTCGATGAAATTCACGCTTGGGGAGCGATAGCATGAAATTTTTTTTGTTCGCCGAGCAACAAGTAACGGTTCGCGTCAACATTTTACGCACTCTATGCAGAAGAAGTTTGCCCCGAAATTAATAATCTTCGCGAACTACTCTTAAAAACTTCCCGGCACGCGTAACTTTCGCCTCGCATCGAACCAAGTTAACAAAGCTGATCCGTGAAAAGTTTTGATTTTTGTTCAACATCGAGAGAGTTCGAAAAACTTTGTATGCTTTCTAAATTTTCTGTTCGTTGTATTTCGTAGATGCACAGCGAAAAGCGCAGAAAACGGAGATAACCAAATGATTTCAGAAATAAACGAATTTACTGCAGTCGGTAACAATCTGTTCAACGTATTACAACACCTCCATCTTGAAACACCATTAGTCACCGCGAGTTGTTTTCCCATAAGGCTCGTACGGGATTTATTTTTTCTAGATTGCGATCGGCTAACCAAATTATTCGCTGTTTTCGTTTAACCAATTATTCATCTCGACCGTTATTGTTATCGTTCAAACAAACCGGGGCGAACATGCCCGACAGTGGGGTCGACCGAGCATTAACCTACTCTTAATAGGCTAACACTGTTTAATGCTAAAACACTGTAACAAGTGCAGAAATTCCACGTCTTCACCTTTCTTTTTGTAAATGTCCCGAATTATTGACCTATGCCAAAAACTGTGCAATTTCTTAAAAATAAGATCGTGAGATGAATAAACTTTTCTGTAACGTTTTTATTTTTCTTGTGTAAAGACACGCGTTCGGAAAATGTTTACGGTGGGTCGAAACGACCCAGCGTCCGTGTCGCGCGCGTTGCAGCTCGAATGGTCCTGGGTCAGCTTTAAAGACCGCAGCAGCAACGTGTGGTAAAGAGGCGCTAACACCGGCACGACCAACTGCTCGCTTTATTATGACCTATGACTATTCGATTGGCTATTATTCACTTGAGGGAAATATCCAGCTCTCCGCTGTACACACACCAGCCTCCAGAATCTTCATACGAGGCAACGTTCCATGCCGGCGGCGGCGGGAAGACAGCTGAATTTCCTCTGACAATCGTGCGCGCCGGAAGTCCATTAACTCATAGCCGCGCGATGGTTCGCCGGAAACGGGATATTCCAGATAATTATCGAGACACATTTCTTCGCACGTGCACATCCACGGAATCTGACCGACCGGAGGATTTCCGAATTTCGGCGCATTCGGGGAAACGTGACGAACTACCTGCGCTTGCAAAATGATAGTTATATTGAAACCTGTATCGTTCCCAAAAAACATTATTTATTGCTTTAATCTTACTTCATTTCATTTGATTTTATTCAACTTTACGCTTCTCTCCTATTCTGTTCCACTTTATGCTAATTTATTCTATTTTGTTCCATTTTAGGTTAAACTTCACCTTGGCAACCCAGAAATTTTTAACTTTTTTAAATATAATCCTACAGACAATGACGAGAGAATGCCGAAAATCCAAGTTTCAATGCGAGGAATTCACTGGTTCAAAAGTTATGCGTGTAAAGTTGAGCGATTTTAAGCGTTTTTGACGAAACAGCTTCACAGCCGGTCCTGTGTCTAATTCGCGATGCTCATGAACGAGCTCCTGTATCGTTCCCAAAAAACATTATTTATTACTTTAATCTTACTTCATTTTATTTGCTTTTATTCAACTTTACGTTTCTCTTCTATTCTGTTCCACTTTATGCTAATTTATTCTATTTTATTCTATTTTGTTCCATTTTAGGTTAAACTTCACCTTCGCAACCCAGAAATTTTTAACTTTTTTAAATATCATCCTACAGATCATGACGAGAGAATGCCGAAAATCCAAGTTTCAATGCGAGGAATTCACTGGTTCAAAAGTTATGCGTGTGTAAAGTTGAGCGATTTTAAGCGTTTTTGACGACCCAGCTTCACAGCCGGTCCCGTCTCTAATTCTCGATACTCATGAACGGACACCTGTCAAAACGCTTAAAATTGCTGAACTTTAACCAGTTAGCTGTTTTTGACGAGTATACTCGTCATGAAGAAATGGCAATATTTTGCGTTATGATTATACTCTCGTCGAAAGAGCTGAACGGTTCATTTTTACGGTTCAATTTAGGTACACATTTTTCAAAGAGGTCGAACAGTTAACTGGTTAAACACGCGTAACTTTCGAACCAGTGAATTCCTCGCATTCAAACTTGGATTTTTGGCATCTTCTCGTCAAGATCTACAGAATTCTATTTGCAAAATTTAAAAATTTCTGGGTTGCCAAGGTGAAGTTAGCCCCACTTTATGATATCTTACGATAATTCCTTTTACAAGAAATCGATAGAGGATGCCCGAACCGGAAATTCCTTTTAGATGGAAAATTGACGAAATGCAGCGAAAAGTGGGAGAAATTATAATACAATAACAAAAAACTATCAATTTGGTAATTAATGGTGAATATGGAACGCGGTGGGAGCTTCAAATATTGGGAAGTTGTCGGTATTGAAAACTTCGATTCGCGAGTGGAGAAAGTGGTGAAAAAATCTGGGGAAGTATTAGGATATTGAAAATATCGGAAATCTTGAAAAATGGAGGCTATTGTGCGCGATCGATCTTCATAAACGAACGCCACTCGCGTCGAAAATGTACCTCACGTTTTCTCACACCGACTTGACGAGAAGTGTTTTTACAGCTGTTGATCGAAAAAACTGTTTGCTTAAATGTTCGCAAACATTGCGCTTGCTTCTTTCACTTCAGCTTTTGTATATTTAGACTAGCAATTAATTATTTCTATTCTGTGTTCGTCAAGTAATTGGAGAGATTTACTGAAGCAAGGAATCGAAACAGACCGGTAAACATTTTTACGGAAACCGGTTTTCTGACGCAAATCGAGCGAATGCGAAACTCGCATTACAGGTGTGAAAAGATGCGACGCTCACGGGCCACCGTGGAAAATGTAATTTGTCAAGGTAAGGGTTAAATTAGTCGAAACGTGGGCCGAAATTCTCGATTATGCTGGATAGCCTGTTCCAGGGTCAGACATCGCTCTTCGCTTATGGACGCGCTACACTGACACGATGCTATTGTTAATTGCCTGTCCGGCAATCACCGTGCTCGGCACACGGTGTTCAGATTAATTACCGGAATCTATTACGCGGACACGCATTCGTCAATCGGGGATACCTTTTGTCATTGCCACGCTTCGACTCTTGGCATTACAGCATCCGGCGAACAGCTGTTCCGAGAAACAAACGACGCCCCCTCCCCTCTCCTCCCCTACCCCCCGGGTAATTAACAATACGCCGTTATTTTTAGCGGGTATCAGGTTCGTGATTCACTTGTCCGCGTCTGATCACCGAACGAAACGAGCTCGAACGGGTTTGATAGTGGTGGCACCGTGTGCATCGAGGATAGTATCGAAACCGGATGGTGCATAGCACTGCACTATTTAGCATGTCGCGTCGTGCATGGCTGACACGATTCTTTCTCTAGGTCGAAAAATTCCAACTACCGAACAGAACGATGTTCTAATTACTAAGTACCACTGCTTAATCGTTTATAGAGATGTCTCACTGAGAAACTATTAGGTAAAAGTAAAACAACAATATAGAAAAATTGCGGAGACAGGTGGCAATGGGAAAAACAAATTAAATTATTCACAAAGTGAATTGACCATTTTACCAACCGGATGGTGCATAGCACTGCACTGTTCAGCATAAGAAAGCCAAGAAATTATTAAATAAAAGAAAAGAACAATATAGAAAAATTGCGGTAATAGGTGGCAATGGGGGAAACAAATTAAATGATTTACAAAGTGAATTTGCCATTTATGTCTATCAGGAAAGTAAAAAGCGCATAGAAAGTCCGACGCTTACCGCGAGAGGAATAATAATAGTACACACCCCGTTCACCAATTAACAAGACGCGGTCCGGGAAAAGCGGATTTTGAATCGGAGCCTAATCCCGCCGGACTTCTGGACGCGAGCCATACGTCATTTTGACGACACCAGGCATCGGTCCTCTGCACGCTTTAATGCCCGATTTTAATGCGATTTTGGCAGCCGGCGAGCGCGAAAATCGCGACTTGTCAGAACTTCAAAATAAATCCTCTCGCATCTTCGACGCTGGTAATCAACGGCGTCGAGAGACGTCCGGTTCCAGAAATTTTTCGAAACACGTCCCCTGAAAGCCGAACCAAACGGTTCGCGCTCATGCTGCTTTCTATTCGAATGAGAACGCGAAAAAGTTTACCGGCCATCATCTCCGCGCGACAAACCTGGCCGAGGCAGTCGATAGGGTAGAAATTTTTCTTATCTTCACGGTGAAAGTTAATTTGCCAACTTTTCGAAAAGAGCATACGGCGACCTCGTCGTTCATGCGACCGAAGAGATGCTGGCTTGTCGAGGAAGCAATTCGTCAAAACTTCTGCGCCGTTCGCGTCCACGGATCAGTATTATTAACTATAATAAATGTGACAGCGTTTCTCGAGATTGACACTAATTGGATGTCGATAAATAAATTCGGTAAAAATATCTGCTCGTGGAAACAGAAAATTCAAACCGTTATTACATGTTTTTGTTGTGATCAGTTGTTTTATTTGTATCAAAAGATTAAATAGCGACCCGTTAGTTTGGATGTTGTAGGGGCATGATGCAAAGTGTAGCCGGAGCGACGGAAAAACGAAAGAAATTGAAATGAGAGCAGCGAGGGAGGATCATTGTCCCAGCGGTGAAATTTTCCGCCGCTACCAACAAAACGGGCGCAATATGCATTGTAAATAGGGCTGCGAGATCTATTTTTGCTGTTGATTTTTGGCCAGCCGTTCCATTGTGCATCGACCAGCCCGCCCTGTGTTTACAATAATTCCGTTATTATTGTACCGCGATCAACGACAACAGTTCGTACATAAAGGGACTTCAAATGACTGTTTATGGTGCATTTTCGTGATGGAAAAACGGCCGATATTGTTCGTAAAACGGCGCACGAAACGGGCTTACTGAATCGTTAAGTTAGTTTATTCCCTTGTCAGAAATTAGCTTAAAACGTTCTACCTGTAATTGTCGGTTATTACTTGAAATAGAAAAATATACAGCAAATTAGTCGGTTGAAACTGACAAACTCTTTATTTTCGAAAGTCTTTTCGAAAGTCGTACATTTATTGTTTTTAATCGTTTAGTTACAAAACTTCCACTGACATATTTGCGACATTTTCCTGATTAAAATGACACCAAACACGACGCAGTTTCGACTCTAGTTACTCGTTTAATGCACGATTTAGTAGAACCTCGATTAACCGAACGAATCAGTGGAATTTGTGTTCGGATCGTGAAAGAGTAACCTAGCTATAGTGTCATAATTCTTTTACTAATAGAATGGTAGATATGAACCTAAATTCGGTGGATATCGTCTTTTTGACCTTGACGTGACCTTGATAAAAAAAATATGTTGGAGGGAGAAACATGTAACGTAGCTACAGTGCCATATTTCCTTCACTAATAGCACGAAAGATAATAAAAAACTAAATTACGTGGATATCGTCTTCTTGACCTTGACATGACCTTGATAACAAAAATATGTTCGAGGGAGAAACATGTAACGTAGCTACAGTGCCATATTTCCTTCACTAATAGCACGAAAGATAATAAAAAACTAAATTCGGTGGATACCGTTTCTTTGACCTTGGCACGACCTTGAGCAGAAATAATTGTGTTGGAGGGAGAAACATGTAGAAGTTTAAAACTTATTCGATTCCTATATTTTATATGTTGACTCCCATATCTTTTCTGTTAGGTGTGAACTCGGTTATGGTGTTACTAAGCTAGCGAAGGAGGTAAAATGGTTGACGGAGGCGTCACGTCATCATGCTACCTCGAAGTAGACCGTCGTCCACGGTTAAGCGGAACACCCTAAGCATTCACGTCCCCTAACCGATGCCTTTAATCCATCGCGATGGCGGCGATGGTAATAACGCAGTCGCGACGACTCTGAGAGTCGAAATTGAATCTCATAACGCGCGAAGAGAAATCGCGGTAATAAAATTCGTGAAAAATCTAAATACATAAATTTAACCATAATTTAACCAATAAAGTTTACCAGTCAGATTCAGTACTCGATACGAATGTGAAAAGTTTGAGTTAGCCTTAAAAACGAACATTTATGTGAACCCCTCAACCATTTCGTGCTGCAGAAATTGTTTCCATAAATGCGCAAGGTAAGATGAAGCTCGTCAAAGCGAAAACTTCGACAAGAAAGCGAAGAGACGTCGGCTCTAGGATCGTGCTGTTAAATGCTTGTTCCCTCGTTTTCATGGGCCGTGCGTGCACCTAAAGCGTGACATAATCATTCCTGTATACCCGGCGCGACGGAACAAAATGGAACTCTAACAGTGCGGCAACTAAATAAACAGGCAAACGAGACTCGTTTCCTCGAACAACGGTTATTCAACATTTGATCGTCGCTAAACGTTAACGACAATTTAATTCCTGACCGGTGTTCGATTCTAATGAATACTGAATGCCGCGCTGGCCGACTAGAATCGTTTACCTCAATGACTACTTAATGAACCGTGCTAACTTTCCGTGGGCCTGTTCTGTCCCCGTGTATCTTTGCCTCGACTGTACCATGTCGTTGTTAAACAAGCTGTTCAACTGATACTAAACGTGACGTTGAAGTTCGATTCTTGTTTGCAACGATTAGACTGCGGATCTTTGTGCAAAACAAAAATTTTCTGCATTTTTAATCGGATAAACAGAAAATAAATTACAATTTACAACAGAATTTCTTCTGTAGGAAATATATCTAGATAAATTTACAAATACAACGTTAAATTTCTTCTGACAATGAATTAAACATATTTACCTTTTAGTATTAAAAATATATTCACAATAACGGACATTACACCGAATCATACATACTTTATGCAATAAATGCATGACAAATGATGCATTTATCATCCTAATGATTGAACACGCTCGTTGTACCCGTTAAATAGCAACAAGTCATTTCAGATAATGGCGAATGCATAATTAAGATATTGTTATTTCCTCCGTCGCCGAGTACGATCGATATACTAAACCAGAAATAATTGATATCACGAACTAATAAAAACAGATACGATCAAAAGCACGGCAGAAAGGTGAGTAATAATTTTAATTGTTGAACGGTGGATATTAATTTAAGCGTCGATATTAATTTAAGTGTCTAATTCCAATCTCCGTCGAACATGGCGGAACATTTTCGCGAACGGGTATCAAATGAAAATAGAAAACTCGAGAGCGTGAGAACGTGGCAGTCCGAGGGGGCAGAAATCCTTTACGTGAACAATGGCGGGAAATGTTAACGGGTAGAGATTTCCCGTTAGCGTGCTTGACTTATCCAGCGTGAAATTTTCTCGAACGAAAGATCGAGGATTAAAGTGGAGTTCCCTCGAGAGGAAAAAAAATATAATCCGGAAGCGTGAAATTCGCGCGAGGAAATATCGGAACTAATAGTGCTCGTACGTAATTTGAAATGGTGTGGCATTTACTATGCGTTCATCGCGAGATGGCAGTGATTTCGACAGTGGGGCCCAGGGGGCTCTGCGAGGCCCCACTCTTGACGGCAGGGGGCTGACCCCCCTCTCGCGCTTAGGGAGGGGGAACGGTCCCCAGATCAGGACTTGTTCCCCCACTATAATTTCCCCTTCTATCGCGCTTCCACCACGGCCCGGTCACGTGACGCGTTTCACTGACGTCACCGCCCCGCCTCTGTCCCAACCTCACCCTATCAGGTGCGCTTATTCGATTGGAGAGAGCTGCCTGGGAAATGCGAGAAATGAAAGCGGAGAACGCCAACGAATTTTCTCCTTCGAAATCAATAACATAACGATCCGTCGAGGAGCAATAAACTGGCATCGGCCATTGCCAAAGCGTTCAAACCGAGGATCCCGAGCCGCCATCTTTCACAAAACCGTCACAATTAGCAGCCGCGACATCTTGTAGCAATTGATATCGAGCCACCGAAGTTGGCAGCTTCCGTTGTCACGTATTATTCATTTCGTGGCCGTTTTATCTGCGCGAGCCAGTACGGAGATAATCGGCCGACTTATTTTAGAACTAACGTTCGCATAATGATATTGCCTAAAATATTTCCGCCATTTTATGAG
>CM052120.1:1830488-1841443 GCA_028454245.1 Halictus quadricinctus
ACGTTCGCATAATGATATTGCCTAAAATATTTCCGCCATTTTATGAGGGCCTTATCAACGTTCATATAATAATAACATCGTCATGTTAAAATATTCCATGGAGAAAACACAGCATCTGTGGTCTGAGATATTTTAAAAATTCTATGACTTATTAAATTTTTCTACGACTGAAATATAGCGCCATTTTGTTGGATGATTCTCGCCCATTTTGTGGATCGTGCCACTTTGCGTTAGTATAAAGCTTCTGTGAGTTTTGTTACAAGAACTTGAAATTTGAAACGATTATTTCAATTTGTAATACATACCTTGTTGTATGTATTTGTACGAAATATAAATTAGGTACAGAATTAATTAAAATTATATAACATTTATGTAAAAATGATCCGCGAGTTCAACCACAATAATATTTCCTTTAATAGAAAAGGAAGGGAAGAAGGAATTTCCACGTCAAGAAATTATTAACATAAATAAAGAATGTGCTTTATAAAACATAAAACAGAATTGGCAAGTTGGATACTGACTTGATAAATTGTTTAATGATCTCGTTGGAGGACACTTCCGACAACTTCCGTTGTTGTTTACATAGCACGAAGTAATAAAAGTGATACAACAATTTATCATTCCGTTTCAGTTTTGGTACAGTGTCAAGAGTGTTTCTTATTTTGTCAACGTTTTCATTAACTCAATCAATCAAGTGATGCACGATTTCCCGATGTTAAAATGTATATAAATAATGTTTGCAGCAGTTAAGTTAGCAACAATTGTACTAAATTACTGAACACAATGAACAATATAGCTTCAATAATTGTTCCAGCAATATATTCCGTCTCGTAATTTATTTTCAATATTAATGCAAGTTTTTTATTCGATACGTTACTTTTTCGATAATTTTCCTTTCTCGATGAAAATAGATAGGATCAATTTTAGGATGAACATGTTTCACATTTTAGTCGCAAAATTATTTTCCGTGTAAAAACTTCGTGTTTTCGGCTCGCAGTTCGTTGAATTTTTCACAAGGCAAATTCGAGCCTACTCGATTGCGCAACTCATGATCAGCCACGGAATTGACAGATTTAGTTACAAAATGGAAGGTACGATAATCATCTATCTGTATGTATTTACAAGTAATTCCTATCTATCTGTGCCTAGAATAATGCTAGAATAATCGGTTTATGAGAGCAATAAACTCTGCAGTTATGTGTTTTATCTAATCTGGACGTTGAGTAATGAACTTGCATGCATGGCCATTTATTGGCGTATCGTAGAAAAATGTAGCGGCGATAGCATCCCGAACTTCCTGGAAATACCACACCGAACAATTGAAATATTTCAATTTCGCCGGAGATTACTTGTCCGTATCATGCCGCCATATTAATTCAACGATATGCCCCGGCCACATAATAAATACATTCCTGTCCAATGTTTCTGTAAAAACGTTCCACATAAAAATTTATTCAGAAAATTTCTCATTTATTCACTGACAGGAAATATTTTCGAACTGCTTTGACTTGCAATACGAAACAATAAAATACTATTTAAAATACGGATGTACAGATGAATATATAAATAAACAGAAAGGCAAGTAGATAAATAACTAAATATTTATTCTATCAGCCAATGTGAATCATAACATTTACATTAATCAAACACTTTACCAACTACAATAGACAAGTAACAAATTTATTTATCTATTTTTACTATTAGTACAAAATTAAAAATTCTCTGCATCTTTTTACCATCTCAAATTTCATTTTTCATATAATCCTATTTAATTCTACTTAGTGGTTTTAACCAGTTGAAAAAGATTCTAAAATTCTCTGCATTTCTGCCATCCCAGATTTCATTTTTTAACTAATCCTATTTAATTCTATTTAATGGTTTTAACCTGTTAAAAAAGATTCTAAAATTCTCTGCATTTTTGCCATCCCAGATTTCATTTTTTAAATAATCCTATTCAATTCTATTCAATGGTTTTAACCAGTTGGAAATGATAGATTCTGTTGGAAGTATGCGACGGATAGATGGCGTTGCGCGCGAAGTGTTCGGTTCGATTTTGCGTTATCGCGTGCCGATCTAGCGTTCCATATGGTTGTTTCTGTTCTTCTCGATTTTTCGTTCTTCTGCGATGTTCCTTTGTTCGGTGTAGAACGTGCGGTTCGCCATAAGGTATTTTTGTTCGGTTGCCGGTAGACGCTCAAGTATTATATTCTATATAAGTTAAGTGTTGCCGCGTTCGGGCGAGCACAGCAACGTGCCCGCAACATTGTACATAGTCTTAAATAAGTTTTCAACTAACGCTGCTAAATATACGGAGAGTTATCCTCCTCCCGAGTTCGTACTTTTAATAGATTCTAAAATTCTCTGCATTTTTTACCATCCCTTTCGTCTACCAATTTTTACCATTGACGCGTAAAGTCCTTGATCCAACAGGATCTCGATCGCCGAAGTGAACTGAACATATTGGAAAACACGATAACCCCGAAGGTAGCCATAGATAAGAGCCCGAGTGCAGTGGCCACATCCGGCGCATCTACTTTATCGAGCCCGATGGCTGATCTCCGATGAAGTTATTATGGTCGGCGCTCTCACGACTTCCTCCTGGATTTTAGTTGTTTGCGAGCCGCCGCAGCCGAGGAACAATAGTTCGGCGAGCACCCCGGGAATTCAGCCCTTCCGCGGGCTTTCTCGTCCAAGAATAATCCACGAGCTTTTCTAAATAACGCGCGGCTTTTACGCGGGAACGGGCTTTAACGTTCTTGTTGCGAAGAAGATAGGGATGCGGTGGCTCGCTTCGTTCTCGAGCCTAGGGCCTGGGATGTACAATGACTGAATAAAGTATGATCAAGCATGCGGCCCTTAGTCTACCAAGGTAGAACCACTTAGGGCTTCATACGCGAAGAGTCGATATTAGAGTCCGTGCTTATATATCTTTATGGGAATGAGTCTGATCAAGAGGATTTACTCTTCTCGACGTAAAGAAGATGCAGTGACTTGCTTCATTCTGAGACTTAGGATCTAGGGAATACAATGAACGTAATCAAGCATTTAGCCCTTGGTACTTAGCGTACCAAGATGAAATCACTGAGGGCTTCGTACATGAAGAGTGGAGCCAGACAGAGTTGGTGTCTTTATGAGAATAAGGCCTATCAAGAGGGCTTTGGTCTTCCTGCTGTGAAATGGAATGTATTTATCATCAATATTTAACAATTACAATCAGTACAATAAATGTAAATTTTTGTTTTTCATTTAGATTAGCAATGATAAAGGGGTTCCAATCACCTTTGCTGTCAACGGAGTCGAAAGGTCAAGCATGAACAAAGTTTGTCGAACTCAACAGACTACCGATAGAATCTGGAGTCTCTCTCGTGGGTCATAATATTTTTTCTCGGCGTTAGAGTACTGCACCCGTTTAGCAAGATGGCCCTGCGTCCACCCTACGAGCTGGTGCAAGCAGCCGAATTAAGTTCGCACCGCGATATTTATTGATAGCACTCAGCTGTTTTTGTTTTGGCAGGCGCGGCGACGACACACGGTCCCGACACACGAGGGAGCGAAGTGTCGTCATCGCGTTATTGTTATTTTGAGCGTTGTCGAAGGTTGTGCATCGGATGCGCTCGAATCTGCACGCAGAAACGCCAGGCGGAACGATCGAGACGCGCTTCGACGCCGAGAAATGCGTCGCCCGCAATGGGACCACTGCATGATTCAAATTTGGTGATCGAATTGTTGGAACTACTTCCGCAAAGTAACAATGATACACTAAAACAATAATAATAAAATAATAATATCGATAATAGTAATAATAACGATAATATAATATGATTAATACGATTATGTAATATATAATATATTATAATATAAATTATATCATATATAATTATAAATAAAAATATAATCAATTACATTATATATAATAACATGACTGATATATAATGATATGATATGATATGATTCATTTATTATATTATATATAATTATATTATATTATTATATTATATATTATATTATTGTATTATATTATATATTATATATAATATTATCAATAATATTTGTGGTATTATATAATTTTTAAATGGAACTCTAGCTAAAATAAAGTTCCCACAACTTTTGTAAGAAGCGTTTGCACTTCTTTGCCGAGTGTGAATCATCATTTGACAAAGGAGTTGCTTACAATTGTTAAAGAAATTGAAATAAATAAAATTCTGATGTAAAAACATCAAATACTGTTGTAAAAACTTTAATGTTATTCTGAAAAGTGCACGTACGATTTCCAATAGACTGCTGAATGTTTGCTATTTGAAATAGAATTCCACCCAGCTTCGCGCGCGACCTAACCTCAAAGTCCGCCTTAAGTCCGCGCGGAAAGTTTCGCGTTAGGCGAACGGAAACTGAAATCTATCGAGGCGCGCGATTGAGATTCAGCTTAAGAAGGGAATTAAAAGTTTCCGGGACGGGCTCTGGTCGTCTCGAGAGGACACGGCAATTGATCGGAGAGTGTTAAACGCGCTCTGGAGGAAGTCCAAGAACAGCAGAAAAGCTTTCAAAACGCGATCCAAGGGTAGCCGGAAGCTTCCCGAGTGCGATTCGCTTCACGAGTTTCTTACAGGATAATTCGAGCAACATTGTTCGGCTCGTGATTAAGCTCCGGGCGACCCTAACTGTCCAGGATGGTTTGATATCAGTGTACCGACGGATCACCGTCGCGTCGGCTCGAGATAATTAGACGGCTGCCTTATCTTCAGCTCCTGCGGCTCATGTTAGCCGACAATTGCATAATCGTGGATTCGAACTATATTTAACCGCGCTAGAACGATCTCGGATTCATCCAAAGGTTTCCCGAAAACGATTAAAGACGCTGCTCCTCAATTAGAACAAAAAAGACTATTTCTATTTCACAACTTTTTATTTCACTATTGCATAAATTTCGAACCGGTGAATTCCTCGCCTTGGAACATCCATTTTTGGCATTTTCTCCTCAAGATGTACAGGATTATATAGAAAAAAGTTAAAAATTTCTGGTTTTCCAAGGCGAAGTTTAACCGCTTTCTGTGTCAATACAGAATTTTAGAAACAGAGGAATACCGACTTCCACCATTTTTGTATTAAACGATAATTAATTCTCGTGCTGCAAACACGAATAATCATGTTTAATAATTCTTTAAGGAACACCGTTCGACGTTGGAGAACTATACCCACCGCAGTATGCACAGTGGGGAAACTGGTCTTCAATAGTTGTTCTCGCATACTAACACTTGAAATGGAGAACGGAACGGGCTCGTAGCAGTCGAACACGACTGACATGAGCATTCTCGACGCGTGTTTGCGGATCGGGAACAGTTTCAGCAGCCGGCGATAAACTTGTTATTCCGACGGCAATTATTTGTTAACAACACGGGAGAGAGCGCGCAATTGGCATAACTTCGGATAACCTCGCGTTCTCTAATTACTCGGTAACTGTGTGCAGTTCGTTGGTTCGTTTTTGGCCGAGAGAACTCGCCGACGACTCTACCAGCTATCGTTCGCAACCTAATCTTCCCATTCCCATCAACACCTCCCTCTCCCCACGAACACATACACACACATACATACACGCCTGTACACTGACCGGGAATTAAACCCGGAGATTAATAAACTTTTAATTGACACGTCGGTCGAGTGAAATGCCGCTTGTAAATTGAATCGGGGGGGCTGAGGGCCGGGGGAGGGGGCTGAATGCGTCAATTAATTGACCGGAAAGCGACGAATTTTCGCGAGTTGTTATTATTCTTTCGAGAACCAGTATACAAATTTTCAGTCGAGATTTTTAATCGTTAACCTTCTTAAAATAGTGTTAACTAATTGGGGCACTTCAAAGTGTATTCACATCGTCTCGCTTTTCGTTAAATGACTTGTTTCGTATACAATTCTCTATATATGTCGCCGAGGCATGGCCGATATATGTCGCCGAATTATCCCCATGGAGAATACATATATAACAATTAAACTATCAATGTTTCTCTGGTGTCTCTGGTTAGATAAATAAAATAAATATTAATTATTTAACTGGTGTTCGAAATGAAAACATTAAAATTTTCAGTGTCTCCAGTTGAATGTAATGAATAATGAGTAGACAATAAATAAAACTGATCTAAATAGGGATTATTTAATTGTGTGAAAATTGGAAATGTATTGAAACAGGTTTTCAATGAACAAGAATTATTTTCATTCCAATGAAAATAAATATTGCTCGGAACAGAAGCGAGAATAAACCGTGTGCATAAATCAGTCGGCCGTCGAGTGACAAATGCGAAAGTTTACGTAAGTAATAAACAGAATGATTAAGGGGAAGGGAGCAACAATATTTCTTTCGGATGATAGAAATCTGTGGTATAAATTGTATAGCTTGTGAATATTGAAAGCAGTTCCTGTTGCTGCACATATCCAATGGATGCAACACGCGGCGATAATCATTGCGAGTAAGTGGCCGTTGTAATTTCAATATTCATAGTTATAAACGTATTCAAAAAGCGCGTTACGTCACACTCGACGAGCACGTTTCACTATGAATGCCTTCTCTTGACCGGAGGACTTGATGCGTGCACACCGCGTGCAAACCAGGAAAACATTGTGACACAAGAACTTTAACAAAAATGCGCAATGTTTTCATCTTATTTTCGATGTAAATATTATTTTTCTATCTTTGTTTATCCGAATATTCGGGCACTTCAAACTGTCATATTTCTTGCTCTTCAATGGTTTGAAGCAACAGTTTTTAAAGTAGACATTAAAACTTTTATCAAATCGTCCAATTTTACAACAATTTTTACTTGAAGTATTTTTCGGTTAAACGGCTACTACGGTAGTGCCTCGCTCGTTGCACGTCACGGGACCGAAAGTGCGTGCAGAAATCGCGGTCGGGCAACGAAAAAGGCAGACAATCATAGTGATTCATAGTGTCTCTCTTCTTTCGTGTCTACGTAACCACATTCCTACCAAATTTTTATTTTGCATAAAAATCCACAACTACGACAATATTCTTAAATTTTTCTGCTGTCTTTATTGTCGCAAAAGAAAATTTTAAAATTTGAAATTGAACTTCTCACTAAATGTTCATTAGAAATGTAATTTTGTTCGCATGATCAGTCATCGCTGAGGCCACGGAATGCACAAAATCCGCAGAACTATAGTGCTCAAACGAGACGTGACTGTTCAGTTCCCTGTGACAGCGGTGCGAACAATAGCTTTCGCGTCGCGCGATGCGAATTTGCAGTTGCATTTCGGATTTCTCGCACGCCACACGTTACATAATCGAAATTGCATTAACCTTGCACGGTGCATCAATCTTGGCTGCGTCTTAGAATGCGAACCGTGTTTCTTTCATCCAGGAAATCATCGAAACCGATGTTCAAGAATGTATTCATCGATTCTCGAGCCTCGCCGCGCAGTCGATTGGAATCAACGTTGCAACAACTATTAAAACGATATGTACAGATAGATCGAGAAACATAGTGAATCGTACGCTATACGTTTGCTCTCGATAGGTTCTAACTCTGGATGCACGTGCGAACGCGCGTTGAATATATAAGATGAGATATAAATCGGTATTTTATGTTTACAGCTTATAAATTGATGTTTATCATCTAATTATCGCGCGACTTATATAACTGCACGTGTTCTTCTAATTAGTCTAGAAATAGTTCGTTATTAAAGCTATCAAAAAATAGACCTTGACAATCGATGCGCCATGGTATTAATATCGATTTCTTGTTGTGCATGTAAGAATCTATATTTATGTGTGAAAGTGAAGTGTGTATTTTTATACTGAAATGCTCAACGCACTGATTGATTCTAGAAATAAGAAGTTTATGTAAGTAAGCATCACGAGCGCGGATCGAATGCTAATGTTGAGAAAAATTGAGTAAATTTACATATGTAACATTTACAGCTGTAGCAAGTTGAAATGATATAGTCAATAAAAGCAAAGCAGAATCTCGGTACACGATAAATATGCTGCAAATTTGTATGCAGATTTCCTGTATTTTTAGTAGAAAGAATCACAAAATTGTTATGCAAAAACAGCAAATTCTGTTGAAGTTTGGGATATCGTTTTAAATTTCAGTTCTGTTTTAAATACAACAAATTATATTTATATTGGTAAACGCTAAATATAGAAACATTTCTACTCATCGGCATCAACTCATACATATACATGTAACCATAGATAAACATGCCGGCAATATCAGTCGTAGAAATATAAAAGCATTTTTTCTGTGACGTTACATAAACTAACAGAAATATTTTCCTTTTATTATTTACTATCTATGCTATTGCGTATCCACACAAATTACAACGAACGGAAATTAAACGATAATGTATTTCTTCGTTTAATGAACTCAATGAATCAGAAATAATGCGATACTCTTAAATTCATGCAACGTCTTCACAAGTATTGTCGCGTTCAAAATGGTGGCAGGCAAGAAACGTTGCGTTCGTGTATCTTTTTCTATCGCGCAACGAAACACAGCGGTTTGTGTTTCACCAACAAGTTTGCCGATTTCACGGAACGATTTAAAAACGATCGACCTTTGTCTCGAGGCAGTAAATCCCGTTCGTATCGCCGCTGTAAAGGATGACGGCGAGCTCTGCTCTCTTTTATTTATTTGTTTTTTTTTTGTGTCGGTTTGCAAGTGCGTCCCGATACCGGACGAGATTTATATTGCGTTTTTCCGTCAAGGTTTTCCGGTTCCGGTCTGGCGTGCTCTACCCGTCGTTTCCACCGAAATTTTTCGAATGAAACTCCACCGGGATGCCCGAAAATCACAGCGCGTGAATTCGCGACCTCTGCCCCCCGGACATACCTCTCCAACTATTGTCTTCAATTGCTACGATAAACGTTGCGATTGAGGAGAGTTCTTCATCCAGTTTCGAACGCCGGTGCCATTTCTTTCGACTAAACTCGAGGCCGCCATTTTTTGACGTTTTTAGCGCAGGAAGTAACTAGGAAAATTAGGTTAGATTTCTTTACGAGAATTAAAAGTTTTAATTCGATTTTGTATTGTGACATTCACGCGAGGAATATTTAGCAATTTTTTGGCGAAAGTATTTTTATATTTCACAGTAGAGGCTGCCATTTTTTCACGTTTTTAGCATCGGAAGTAACGAGGAAAATTAGGTTAGATTTCTTTACGAGAATTATAATTCGATTTTGTGTTGTGACATTCACGTGAGGAATGTTTAGGAATTTTTTGGAGAAAGTATTTTTATATTTCATAGTAGAGGCCGCCATTTTTTCACGTTTTTAGCACCGGAAGTAACTAGGAAAATTAGGTTAGATTTCTTTACGAGAATTAAAAGTTTTAATTGGATTTTGTATTGTGATATTCACGCGAGGAATATTTAGGAAATTTTTGGGGAAAGTATTTTTATATTTCATAGTACAGGCCGCCATTTTTTGACGTTTTTAGCACCGGATGTAACTAGAAAAATTAGTTTAGATTTCTTTACGAGAATTATAATTCGATTTTGTATTGTGACATTCACGTGAGGAATATTTAGGAATTTTTGGGGGAAAGTGTTTTTATATTTTACAGTAGTTGTAAAATAAAAATATGGAATTGGTTATTTGGTTATTGGTAGTCCTAATGTGAACATTTTTACCCTCTCCCCTTCCACCGCGCAGTTCCCCCGCCGCTTCCGCTACGGTCCCGGTCACGTGATGCGTATCGTCTCTGTTGCGCATGCGTCACAGTCACATGACTACTCCGGTACGGGCAGAGAGGGGGTGTAAGACTGTATTCCCCTCAGTTCGAACCAGAATCGTCAGATCAAGACATGTTCCCCCACTCTAATTTCCCCTTCTACCGCACTATTCCCCCACGCTTCCGCCACGGTCCCGGTCACGTGACGCTATTCGTCTCTGTCGCGCATGCGTCACACTGCGAGCGAGGTGGGAACTGTATTCGGCAACACTGGAACTATTTTCAACATATCATCATCCTCACCGATAGAAATTGCATTTAAATAATCGGCACAATGTGTGCACCACGATTTATGTCGTGTGTCCTCGTTCTAAATTCGTTTAAACTCTGCTCTATAACCCCGAAACCTTATCGCTTAGAAACGGAAATAAACTTCCACCCGGCTCCCACCTTTTTAATGTACTCCAAAAAAATTCCAATTTCGCGTAAAGATCGCATTCAATTGATAATAGAAATATTTCAGGCAAATGGGGCGCGGGAGGGAGAAGAAAGTTCGGAGGCTGTGGACTACATGAAGAGCATGCAAGCGCTGGGTGGAAGCCAGCGTCGCCTTCGGTCGACACGATTTGTTAAAAAAGGAAAAGAGAAAGAAAAAAGTCGGTCGTAATTCGAAATTACCCTCGACATTGTATTTAAATGAAGATCGCCGGCACGAGGGCTCGGCGGTAAGCACAGTTAAGCTCAACGACGCTTTTCCTCCTTTCTCGTTTCGCGCTTTCCGCGTTCAAAGAAATAAATAAAGCTCGCTTCGGTGGGACGCGACACCCTCGTTCGCATAACAGGGGGACGAGAATTACTTCGTCAAGGGTGTACTATCGATTACAGAAACGTATTTAGTCCCGCTTCTTTTTCTCTCTCTCTCTTTCTCTCTCTCACTGTCTCTCTCTCTCTCGCAGGCGAAACGTTCTTTCTTATCCGGGGAGTCGTCGAGGATGCTCGCACAGAAGCGAGAATTGCAAATAAAATCTTTGTGCCCCGTTTACCTCGTTACAGCGGGCAATCTTTCCAGGCTCAATGAAGTCGCAATAAGCTTCGTTCGCCCGTTACGCTTTCTCTTCCTCTCGGTAATTAAACGATTCACTTTATTATCCTCTTTTCGACTTTATGCTTCATCAGCAGTTGTCTTCCCGCTGGAATATTACGGCCATTGTCTCCACCGGCGATCCAGCTCTGTGCGAATATTTCTGTCGAACTTGGATGGTACTTGGACTGCTCTGG
>CM052120.1:1841943-1859887 GCA_028454245.1 Halictus quadricinctus
AATACGTATTTCCGTCCTGTTGTCTGATTCGTAGTCGAATATTCAAACGAGCGATGTAAATTTAGTTCAAGTTCGCGCGTGCAGCGCGCGGAAAGTTGTTTTGGAAAATGACTGCCGTTTCCAAGCATGATTTAATTAATGTGTCTCGAATGTGCGGGTCGCCTTCCGTTTGATAACGCACGTGGCTCGCGTGCGACTTTGCTCCTCGTCGCAGAATTACACGTTACATGCGCCGCGAAATGCACAAAGCCCGGCCGGGAACACGCGCTGTCGACGCGGACGGTGAATTTCATGTGGACAAAACTTGTAGAATATAATCAGGACGCGATGAAGTCGTTGAACCGTGATGCAGCGTTCCATACTGGCGTCAAATTCTTTTTATAAAAACTCGTTCATGTTGCGCTCGACGATCGACACAAAATTTTGATTTTGAACAACGCGATCTACATGTAACAGTTTAGCACTATTTTATAATTGAGTCGTTCGATGCAGAAATGATGCAAGAATTTTATTAAAAGTTTTATGAATCATAAAAATCGAAGGATGTCACGTTTCTTTTATGCAAGTTACCCAAAAATTATATTACAATTGTTTTATTTAACGCTAGATCTACAGGACCCAGGTTCTAAATTTTGTGATTTACTATTATTTGGATTTATTGTGGAATAATATACATAATATAGTGGAACATATATTATGGTGACACCTACTAAAAATTTGACTAAATATATTCTTGTTATTTTTTAAGCACTTTTAGTGCTTATATGCCTAGTGCCTTTTAGTCCTTAGAAATCGAGTAGATAAATATTGATAATGTTGACTTACTTTTGCATTGAAAATGAATACAAACCTTGCTTTTCTTTCTTTTCACTGTATCTCGGGAACTTGTAATTTCCGGCAAAATGGAGTCGTATTCGTATTCAGCGCGTTGAAACGAACGACGCTATAATAGGTACCGAAAGCGTAGGGAGGAAATTGTAAAATTCAGACAAATATTGACTTTTACGCCATTGTTTCTTTAAACGATTATTGAAACTACAAACATGCGTCCAATAGAAAGTATTAAATAAATTTCTTCAGTCAAGCACACACGACAAATATAAATAAATTCAGTTTTTTCAGTACCCTGAAATTACAAAGATTTTAAGAAAGAATTATAGCTTTCGAGACTATTTTTACACTAATTTTTAGGAATTTGTTTCAGGAAAACTACTAAACCTTTTACATTTAGATTTTGCGCGTATATTCATTGGTATTTGGAGTACCTGTGTGATTTTTTCAAAGTAAAAATAATCGAAATTACACGAGTTATATATTTTTTTATAATGTCGTGAAAAACATGATTCGACGGTTGTCATGATCCCATGAGAATGTAGTTACGGTAAAATGGCGGATTTCTCGTATATTTTCGGCGTCTAGCGCGATAAAAAAATACAAAAAAATTGCCGGATTTAAAAAATGCTGGTTCTTGCGATATCAGGGTACACGTTGAAGATTGCCAGGAAATTTCAAGTGGATTGGCCAACCGGGACTTGAGATACCGCGGGAACCGTTTCGAAAAAAGTTTGAAGATTCGACTAATCAATATCCCGCAGCGCGAGTCGCATTCTTCGAACGCCCATAAATCTGCGCACAAATTCTACAAGACTAATTGCTGAAAGAAGAAAATGCGACAAAAGATGAGGAACCGAAAAACCAAGATTAACCTCCTTAAACGGTTCCCTGTAGCATGTCGTTTGGAGCGCGAGGCGCTCAGAATGTTAACGAAATATTTGTTTAACGATCCGGATCGTGTGCAGCTTGGGAATCACGGTGAAAAAGTTGAGCGGCCGGTGGCACTTCCGGCGCGGCAGTGCGCGATGGATCGCCATAAAACCGGGTGATTAGAACCAGGGGAGGACATTACTTTTAATTCCGCGGAGTGGAAAGTAGAGCGAGTCGGATGCTCAACTTTTTCACGCAAATGCGAGCATAACTCAGGAAACGCGTGGCTCTTCCGTTCGTCCGCTCGAAAGTGCCCTTCCCCGGTAGAAGAAAAAGTATATTATAAGACCGAAACCGACGCGGAGCTTTTTTTTGCCCTCTGAAAGCCCCAATCGCGAAACCTCGCTTCCGCCATGAAATTCTAATGGTTTATAGATGAACCCATGATTCACTGTCACGCGGGGAAACGCTCTTCTCCTCAACGCCATCTGTGTGTGCGTGTACCGTAGCTATTCGATGCTAACTTTCTCTCTCTTGTAAACTTACTTTTCCTCGGCTCTCGGATGCGCCTTGATCATTGCCTTTTGTAACGCGAAGGAGACGCTTCGAAAACTTCGATTCTTAGAGAGACGCCACGAGCTTTGATCCTTGGAACGGAGCAACGCGCGAAAATCTTTCGAATCTAAAGTGAATTATTAGGTCCTGATACGTGACGCGATAGGCACCGTGAAATAAATAAAATGATGGTATATTTAGTAGGAGTCAGTCACATTTTATACTACTTCATTCACTAGATTTCCATCTCACACCACACAATTCTCCAAACTTCCACTTTCAATTTCTCTCTAGTCTGCTAATTCGAATTTTAATCTGTTGATCTGTTCACCTGTTCGAGTATGAAACCTTTACCATCATATTCGTGGCATTTTTTCGATTAAAACGAGACCAAACACGACGCAATTCGGTTAATATTTACTCGTTTAATTCGCGATAACCTCGATTATCCGAACTAGTGAGTGGGTTGGATAACAGGACGGTTACCAAGTTAGAGTGCTAGATTAAATCTCTACTGATCCATACGATGGATCACTTTAAATTAAACTGTTAATGAACTGGCAATGAAGAGTTTAGATATAATCGGTTCGGATAATCGAGGCTCTACTGAATCGTGAACTGAGCAGGCAAATATGCTCGGAATCATGTCACGTTTGGGCTCGTTTTATTCAGAAAAATGTCACAAAAATGTCGGTAAAAGGAAAGAATGATTACAAACGTGTGGGAACGAACTAGTTAACAGGTTAAAAATTGTAAAAAGTGGAAAAATGTTGCGCTTTAACAATAGAAAAATTGTCGAACAAATTGTATCGCTGGCGATTTTGTTTTCTGATTCCAGGTACGACGACCGCACTAAGAGTATATACTCGGAGACGTACGTGAAGCACGCCGACCGACGAAGATCGAGCGAGTATGGTAGCAGTCTCTGAGATGAGACGGGAGAGCAACTTTATACGTTAAAAAACTGCATTCGCAATAAGATAAGCGTAACACGTTCATACGCCCACCAATACATCCGTACCGTCATCCACACTCACTCACACACACACACACGAGCGCGCGCCCAACAACAACACATGAATTAATAATAAAGTGTCGAGTGAACCACGTTGGAACGCGTAGATTCGCAAACACGAGAGATTCTCCGTTACGTTGCCAAAAAAAGAAAGAAATACGAGAAAACAATAGGGAAAGAACTGAAAACACGAATGTCAAAACATGTACTCGCATACGCGACATTTTCGACACCCGGTTCACCGTGTATTTCCGTTTTCGAGAACCGGCGCCACTCGAGTCCCGACAATGGCCGACCGTATAAAGCGTAAAGACCCATTCACGATTTTTTGAACGATGAAATATAAAAAAAACATATTTTTAGAGACGGCAATGTTGGCTGTCGAGTCGTTCGACGATTCGCCCGTTGCAAGTGGGGATCGATGCTTAATCCCTGGCGGCCATGATGGTCTACGAAGAAAATGCCTTTTTCATCCGCGAAAGAGAAAAATATTGCTGTTTGGAATAATGATAATTGAAACTAAATCTTTGGAGGGTTTTATTAAGTTGATTCGTATCCCTTAAAATTAGTAACTTCGATATTGCAATTGCTGAGACTGTCAAAATGGCGGATTCCAGATTTGTTATTCTACAATTATTATTCCAACTACACAAATATTTGGCACACTTCTTTATTCAAATATTACCCTAAACTTGAGCCAGTCAAAATGGCGGTTCTGTTACTTTCACGGGCACTATAATAGTAGAGTACAGTATACGTTAAAACTAACACAAAACGAGTGCAGAATCCTGCAACCGATGCAAAATGGAGATCAAAATACCGCATCGAATGTCCTCAAAATTAAATTTCGTTGGATCGGGCGACTTCCAAATTACATTCCGCCGAACTGGTTCGCATAGTCCGCAGTCGTCCGTCAGCTTCAGAACAGATTTAAAGACGCTGGCTCGTCCCCAACAAAATAATGAAAAACGTAACGGCGGAACCCGGACGAAAGTGGCGGTAATAATTCTCGTGTCTGTTGTCCAGTTTAAAAATACCGAATGTCGTACGACAAAAGGCCGCTCGAACCGGAAGTACACGGGGCCAGGTGAGACAGGAACATTGCCAAACCGCTCGCAGAGAAGCACACCGGACAGATAACCACACAGACGGGCCCAGCGCCATTATGTATTGCCAAAGATAATATTGTTAAGCGATGCTTTCGGTGGCGAGAAAGATCGTTGCGGGGATCGATCGATGGGCGAGGCGAGGATCGAGGACCGCCGGGAGCTGTCTCGTTCTTCACGACCAAGAAGATGGCCGCTGGGACAACAGGTGTCGAGCCTTCGGCTTTGTTACCTAGCTGATCTCGAGATGATGATTTCCGATTGGGTGGCCAGGTTCATTAGCTCTCTCTCACTCTCTCTGACCCTCTCTCTCTTTCTCTCTCGCTCTCTCGTTCACTCGAGTCCCACTCGAGCCGATCTCTTTCTGCTTCCTGCTCCCGAAACGCAAACAAACCGGAAGGCAGATATCGCGACACGATCGTATAAACGGCCGCGTTTGATTGGCAGTTGGAGTGGCGGGCTCTGAGTCATCGCCGGCAATAAATAAACAGCCGAAGGCAGTCGGATTCCGGATCTGATATCTGTTATTGGCTTCACGGTGAACCCCTTAAACTGCGAACCGTTTGGAGAAGAGATCAGCCCACCGTGCGCGAATCTCAGATTCTGCTGCCAACGAGAGACCGACCACTTCAAGGTCACCTGGGAATTTTCTTGCTGCGCGAGGAACGGCTGAGGGATAGATAGCGTTGCCGGGAGATTGACGAGCTCTGATAAACCGGAATTCGAGATATCTTGGTGTCTGTGCGAGACATTTTTCATTCTACTCGAGAACTTGTGGGAACCATTCTTCATCTTGGACTTGTTCGAAGAATTTGTATTTTTCTGTTGTTCGGACTATTTTTCATTTTGTTGTTGCTTGGACAGTTACTCGTTGCTACTGTCACTGGCTCGTACGATTTTTCATTTTGTCGTTACGCGGAAACTTGGTCGTTATATTGTTATTTCTCTGGTCGGCTGTTCGAACGATTTTTTTTTTTTGTACATTGTAGTCTGTTTCTAGAACGAAGAAACCTGATGATGACAGCTGCGACCGTGAGTCTTTAAAATGGCTGTTTTTTACACAATTTACACACACGTAACTTCTGAACTAGTGAGCTCCTAGCATTGAAACTTGGATTTTCGGAATTCTCTCACCAAAATCTACAGAATTACGTTGAAAAAAGTTGAAAATTTCTGGTTTCCTGAAGTAAAGTTTAACCGATTTAATGACCATAGTGGTTCTCGAACTGGGTGCCGCGAAATTTTGAATTGTTTATATGCGAAAAGTCAGATTTTTAACTGCTACAAATATCTAAGTATTGAAGTCTGAAACTAAAAATAATAATAATAGGTGTGCCGTGAATTTTACATCCTAAATGATGTTTCTGTACGATACGTGAGGAAAATACAGAATACGAACCAAGGAGTGGAAAATCTATGAAAATATAAAATCAGACGAGCTGAACAAAATATAAAAATTAGGAGCAAAACATAAGTTTTTGATTGTGTACGAATGTTCGTAGAAAAGAATCGTCCAACAACAAATCCATCGTCGTTTTGAAGCTTGAATCCCCTACATCCGCCATGCATTCTCATCCAAAACGTTTTTCCAACGATTCGAGAAACATTGAAAAAACTTTTTCGTGATCGAATCCGCTACAGATTTGAGGCTCAGAACTTTGTAACAATCCCCTAAAAATTGACGCGCGACATCTCCCGCCTGTTTTATGGAACAAGAATAAGGTCCAAGTTCGGTCGTATAGAACACTCACGGTGTGCATTATCGTAAAGATGGCGGCACAACTTCCATTCAAGGCTTGATAAAACGACCAAAAAATATCGTATATAAAAATTTACGGGGTCGTTACGAGGTGGGAGCTTCAATCTTGAAATCCACGTTGGATTCGGTCACGGAAAAAATTTTCCAAAGCTACTGGAGAATTTCGATTCGCAGCATTTCTGACTCGAAGGTTCGAAGCTTCGAAATGCGTCCGGATTTATTGTATCGTGGTTCTTTTTCACGAGAAAATAACCGTTTAAATTTTGCGAAAATTGGAAATTCAGTGCTGAAATACTTTTCGGAGCTATAGTGATCTCCTTCCGCTCTATACCCACTTGCAAAGTCAGCTTGAACTTGTCCAATTCTCTGGTCTCTTCCGGCGAGAATCTGTGATTTGTACCCGGTGTTCCCCCTTTCGAACGTGGCAGGAGAATTGTTGTTACTGCTGTTTCATTGGTGTTATTTATTATCGATGGAAAATACTCTACGCGACGCGTTACATGACAATTTATCCGTTTTATTTCCGACGCTGTTGCGTTATTATCGAATCCCAGCGTCCGAGCAGATGTACCATACCAAAGAGATTGCGCGGCAGATCGTTATTGTTACCGTTGTTGTTTAATTAATATTATTTATCGCCGGCAGAACAGTTGTTTAACGGTTGTCCGGGCAGTTATCTGTCGGTTTAGATTTACGGTTATCGGTCGGAAGGATAGGATCGCAACGACACGCGGAAAATTTTATGTTGTTTCTCTTTGTTTTGTTTTTTTTTTTTTATAATTCCGTAGCTGTGGGAAAAATTGTGATTCGCAAAAATGGGAACGGAACTTCAGTATATTGTTTTTAGATATCCGTCCCTCTAATGAGAAAAGATACTTAACGTCTTTACGATGAATTATTTATTTGTTCCTCCTGTTCTCAGTGGAGTAATTCTGTAATCGATTCAAATACATTATGTATATTAAACTTCACTTTCCGGGACCAAAAGTTTTTAACTTTCTTTAATATAATCCTCTACATCTTGACGAGAAAATCCCAAAAATCGAAGTTTTAAGGCGAGGAATTCACTGATTCAAAAGTTAGGCGTGCATAAAGTTGAGCGATTACACTTTCCCAAACTTTAAACACGCATAACTTTTGAACCAGTGAATTCCCTGTCTTAATACCTCGATTTTTTGGCATCTTCTCGTCAAGACCTACAGGATTATATGAAAAAAAGTTAACTATTTTTGGTCCCAGATAGCGAAGTTCAGTGAAGTTTTATTTATTATCGCACCGAGGTAGGGTCAACGTTAATTTGAATTCTATGTAATTATTAAAATGTGACATTGAGGCATGTGAAATTTTGATTTGATTTTTCGATGTTAAATGTTTAGTTTAAACAATTGAGAACGCACGTGCTCCACACATACAAATAAACTTCCATCGCTGTTGCATTGTTGATGATTGAAAATTTAAGTCACCAAAAGAATTGTAAATATTTTTCGTTGAAACTCTTTTAACTAGTTTTATCATTGTCGTTGAATCTTGGTTAATAATTTAAGCCCAGAGAATATTTATTACAAACGTGCAATCTTGGCATCCTAATTTGTGTATCACAATCGAAGGACACTGCAGCACAAAATTGTTAATTACCCGATCAGAAGGTCAACAATTAACGAGTGCGTGTTAACGGTAAACTCGAGGTTCCTGAAGCAATGTAATTAATTCATAAAGTTAACCGGCAAATAAACATTGATAAATATTCCTCGGAGAATCACTGTCGTTGAAGAAACGGAATGTTTCGATAGCTTGGGAATCGATACGATCGAGATGCGATCCAGGCGTGTTAAACAGCCCGCTTCGCCGCAATTTATTTATTAAATGTATATTTTTAGTTGTTAATTAACCGTAATTCGCCAGGCGAAGAGTCTACTGTTCATACATACATACATACATATATTTTATACCTTTAACCGTGTAATCGTCGTCCGTTGAGTTCGTTTTTACCAAGTCTGAGAATTTTATTTATGACAACACCGTGGTTTTGTTTTCCTTTTACGTTTTTCCTTTTTTTTTTTATATATATACATACATATACGTATATCTATATATGCGATTCACCGTTTCTCTGTGATAGAATGTATTAAAGTAACAAACAAACAAACAAACAAAAAAAAAAGAAGAGAAAAAAGAATATTCACGATAATGTTGTACATAGTTTGTATATAATATAATGTCGCTCCACGGGGCGTTCAGTTGCAATAATTGAAAGTTAATACAGCGTTTCTTCCGTGATCGACCTATTAGTTCGTAAAGGAGAAAAAGAGGAACAAAAATGAAGAAGAACAAGAGGAAGAAGAAGATGAAGAAAAAGAAGAAAGAGAACGTAAAAATTGGATGAAGAAGAAATGTTTAGTCGGCGTATTAACAATCAAAAAATCTGTACCGAGCGTAGTGTATAAAAATGATAAGCGAGAAATGACAATGCGTGGAGAACGAAAACACATTGTACGAGTTACGTTTCGATGATTTCGGCGCGTGATTCTGTAGCGCCGGTGTTTCTCCCCTTTCATTACCGTTACGCTTATTGTTGTCGAAGCACGAATACTTTTCCGAATGTACGATCGAACCGTTTTCCATTTTCCTTTGATAACACCGACCGGAAACGTGCGCGAGGCGAATACGAAATTTTCGCGAATCCTTCCGCCCGGCATCCTGAAACTAAGGGGAAACGCCAAGTTTATGTTTCCGTTTATTTTATATGCAAATTTCATTATACCTTTCTGTTCCCTCTCTATATTCGCGTTTTCTTTCATTTTTAGAATGCTATCATTCTCTCTATATACTTCACCGTATTGCGATAAGTGCGTCGATAGTAGTCACTGAAAGACTGTGAATGTCTATGCAATATTTTTGTACATATGTTGGGAATAAATGGAGTTTAGGAAAAAAAGTATTACGCCACGAGTATCAGAAATGGATTCCACACGTTTAGATCGGTGGAGATTTGTTAAAAAAACCTTTTCGCAAAGTTGACCTTGACCCTTTCTTTCAAGGTCAAATCTGTTATTTTATTGCATCGTATAGTATTAATCGCGAGGAACAAAAGTCTCGAAGGAACTGTGGGTCTCAAGTCAACCGTTCCCTTAAAAAATGACTTTAAAGTTTCGTAAACAATTTTGTTCCATGTGTCTAGACGTTGTCCCAAAATTTTTTTGTAGCGTATAATTCATTCGGATCGAAATTTGATTAAACTCCGAGTTGGGTCATTTTTTGAAAAGTACTATGAGAATGCATGGAGATTCGCAGTCTTAATTATTATAATTAATCGCATGCGCTGCTCTCTACAACCATGATGCGCTTATATGGAGGGAATAATTTTATAGCAGACGTTTGAAACATCCTATTTTTGCATGGAAATTTAAAATAAATACTGATTTCTTATATTCATCTAGTATAAATAATTGGAGTAGTTTTTAGCAAAAATCTCCTATTGCAATTAAATTTTCTAGTCAGTGACGCACTCGCGATCAGTCACAAAAAACGAATTGTAAATATAAGTTTGTTTCTGTATCATATTGTTCTGTTTTATTAATTTAAGAAAAGTAGTATTATTTATTGCTTTTTCTTGGTTTTGGGATGAAACACGTTTCGGGGAAATTGGCAAGATCGTTATTAAAAAACAAAAAACCGAGATACGCTTTCGTTCGTTTTTCGTTGATCAAATTCGCAATATCGAGATTTGCAATAAAAATGATAACACGAGCGACAGATGTGTAAAGAGAATAAAGAATGCACAAATACTGCAAAGCGCACTGGAGGCGTTGTTCATGCGATTTTTCAGCTCAATCAACTTTATAAGTGTTTTGTATTGTTTGTAATAGTTTTATTGTAAATTTTCATAACGGTACTGTAATTATTTCATTGCCAATTGGTCTCCTCTGATCGATCAAACTGTTAATTGTCACTCCTTGTTTTTTACTCCCTTCGCTTTATTTATTTTTATTTTATTTTTTGGTATACATGGAGTGTATGGAATTAAAAAACAAAAAACGCTTTTGAGTTACGCTGCATACTTATGTCTCAGTTGGCAAAACAAAATGATAACTGTTACACATTCCGTATGATTTTCTGTCTCGTTCTCGCTTCGTTTCTTTGTATGAATTTCCAGAAAATAAAATTTGATTATAATTCAGTAACAACAACCGCTGGCACTATACTTCTTTTCATTCACACATCAACATAATCCGAACACAATCTTCTGTCATCTGAAACAATAATAAAAACTTCCTATTAGTTTTGTTATGTTGTTATTATTACTAGAAATTGAAAGACACTATTCCTCAATTTTTATTAAATATAATAATAATTTCAAGGATATTCGACTGATTCTCAGTCACTTTAATGGACCCTTGTCTTTATTGAATTTCCGCAAACAGCAAAACCTAATAACTTAGTACTACACTGTAAGAATTTATTATTTATCTTGACAATTTAGTAGCACACTTTTCTTTAACATTCATGCCTAAATTAAACAGAACAGCAACTTGCTTTGCAAGAAAACTATACTAACATCTAATTATTTTCCAAAAATAGCGAAACAGTTTATTATTTTACTAGAAATTTCGTATTCATTTTAAAAAAATTCTGGACGCTGTCACGACTAAAATTGAAGCGCATTTTTCTTCGGTAATTGCTGCGAAATTAAAATTCCGTTGAATAAAAATTTCTTATACAATTTCTTACCGTCGGCAACGCTATTATTACTAAAAATTGGAAGACATCTTTGGCAATAACGACCAAATTAATTAGACCAACAATTTCCAAGGAAATTCCACAGACTTTTTCCACCTTTGTGCGCTTTAATTGACAATGATTGTAGAAGGAACTTTTAATATAGACGCGCAACTTTCCTGGAATTTGTTTAGCACTTTTACGGAATGTAATAAGCCGTTCAGTCCGCGTAATGAGCTTCTCAAAACGTTTCGTCGGGGCGGATAATAAATCAAATATCTTTTCTTCAGTGAAAACGCGACTCGCCGTCTGCGAGTTACGGAGCCACGCGCACGCGAATCGAACGATTAAATTCACTGGCCAGGATCGTAAATGAACCATTGCCGAGTTTTTTACGAGCTCTTTACAGTCTTCCATTTATGCCAGTTACTGCGTGGAATGCGCATTCCTTTCTCGCGATCGCTAATACGCCGTTGAATGAAAAATTTTCCGCGGGACGCTTCTCAAACAGTTTTCGGACGGCCGTAAAACGCAGGGCCACGCTGCATCGACTTTTAATCGTCGCGAAGGAACTGCAGAGCCGTGAAAAAGTAAATATTACAAGCCCCAGTTGCTCAGAATTTTTATGATACCGGAATCTCGCTTTTTCCTCGGTGCATCAGTTTTTAATATTTTCCGCTACAATTTTCCAGCTTACATCACTTCAATTCTAGCCTCGAACTTCCAAGTTTACGTTGTAGACAAGCATTTATTACTAGATTGCAAATTTTATTTTAGAAAAGAATATAGTATTTAGTTTCTTCATCCTTGAAGGAAAATGATTAAATTAGTCAAATTAGTAAAATTGTAAATTTAAAGCTCCACAGTCTATTTATTGCTGAGTTTATTTTAGAAGCTGAATTAACTTTTGAGAAATGTGAAATTCTAAACAAGGTAATTGTTTCTTGTGAAAATTATGTAAAGGACAGCAGAGAATACTATGCGAAAAATGGTTAATTTAGAGCGCATACTTTTAGCCCGTGAAAACTCGCTGAGCACTACAATCAAAAGTTACCGAGTTGTTCTGTATACAGATGCAGTATTATAGCCATAAAACACGTTTAAACGCACGCACATAGTTCAGCGTTTACGGAGTTTGTCATGCAAAGTTTACGACTGGAGGAGTCCGGATAATATTAACGGAACTTTGTTTCTTTCCTATTAATAATATGGCATTGAAGATAAGCTAAGGCGTTTTCAAGCCGGGCACAGCCATTTTCATTTTAGAACCTATAATTTCCCAACGAACCTCGTTTCCGAAAGTTCCTATTGATGACGCACACGTCGGGAACAATTTAGTATTTTTATTGTACAGAACGAGGTTAGCTTGTACGTTTTACGATAATCGAAATGTGGACGGTCTTTCACTTAGCGCTGCATACAAACATAACCTAAAACTGCCAAATCTCTGTATAGATTTTTCCACCGAGAAGCATCCACTGTACTAAAAGCTAATTAATAATACATTTTTTAAACAATCTGGGACATGATTCATAATTTTCTGGTTCTTTATTGTTTCAATGTTGAGTTGTGATATTAAAAATAGAAATTCAATTATGTACTATTGGGATACGGAAATATGAGAATATTATTCTGCAATGATTTAATGAAAATTCTATATATACATTAAACAGAAACAGTTACTAAATAGTCACTTAGTTATTTAATTTGTAAATATTAGAATTGTCATAGTTGCAGTTTTTTAACATCTTGTACAGACTCAAACGTATAAAAACTACTGTAAAATCAAAAGAAAGTATGCCACTTAGAGGCGAAGAAGAAATTATGTTAATTATTCCGACTTAGAACTTGTAAATAATTTTTTATATATTCTTGCATACACATTTTACATTACATATATAACTTTAAGTTCAAACATTTATTATCGTTATTTAAAGTCTTCTTTACTGTAACATTTTATTGATCAAACAATTTGTTTATTGTCATTTACAGACAATTTGAAATATAAATTATTAACCCTCGTACGCTCCTCAGGTGACACTTCACTCATTTCCCGTTTCGAACACCGTAAACATTTTAATTTCTTTACAATTGCGTTACAAGTAGACGTGCTTGTATAAAACATAAACTTCCGAATAAAACGCAGCTCGAAAACATTATTGTGTTCTATTCGTAATATTCGTATATTCGTAAAAATATTCGTCTAAAATATGAATTTCTGGCTGGAATGAAACTGCAAAACGAAAATCACGGTAATCTTTGGCGCAGCGAATTTTAAGGAGCGTAAAAGGGTTAAGGATTTGCAACTCGAGGAGATTAAATACCATGATGGGTCACAGTTTAGGTGAAACAATGCGAAACCGATGGGAGAACACGAAGAAACACGTCCGGAAAATAGTTAAAGGTAATCCGGGCCGCGATTCGTACGCGTGGATCGCGCGCGCGAGAGGCAATTAATCGGATCGATGAGCGCGACAGGCCCCCAATACGGATAATTATCTTGGCTAATTAAAGCCATCAGGCTGATCTGGAGGAGGACGCAGCAACAGGCTGGTGCGGGCGGAATCCAAGACTCGTGACCGAGAGTAGAAAAACCTCTGCTTCAATTCTCCGGAAACCGGGGCCGGTGGATTGAGCAACATGCGAATTAAATATCTTGATAGGGCAAATTGACGGAGGCGTGGATCAATTTCGCTCTGCACACCGTTAGTGCAACCTTGTGTCGGCCGGCCATTTTTCTGTCCGGTCGCCTCTTCATTTTTCTTTTCTTTTCTTGTGGCTGAGAAACGGGCCGTGCACTTGGCAACAATAGACACTGCACCGGGGACGAGGCGGCTCGAAAACGCAGCCCGACAATACGAATTGAACAATTTTACTTGAAACAAGTCATTAATAATAATAATACGAGTCCCAAGAGACATTTATGTACATTTTTTATTTTCAGTCATAGAACAAATTCATTCAAGAATCTCCCACAATACGCTCGATTTCGAATTTCCCTGTTGATTCCAGCGTAAATAAATCGTTGCAGAGTATAAACTTAAAATGAAATAAAATAATAATAATAATATCAATAAAATTTCACACGATTTTTGTTCCTTCGATTTTACTATTAATGGATGAAAGAATGCTTCTACTAATTTTTGCTCGAAACTCGTCATTTTCCGAATCTGACAAACTGCTGCAAAAATATTATTAATAGTGGCTCCACGGTGGAATAATTTGTACAAAAATTTACATTCGAACGAGAGATAAGAAAGCTTAATTTTATCAGTAACATTTTTGTCCGAACGTGTCGCAAATGTATTACTTCCGTTTTTCGTCTATTTTCGAGTTTTTCAAAATGCAAAATTGATGGGGGAAAAAAGGATAAGAAAAATTGGATAGCTGCCTCGATCCCCTGCAAGCTCGTCGACACTCGATTCCTATTCTCGTTCGCGCTGAGTCACTGTGATTCAGGACGATTAGCAAGCAATAATACGATAATGTGTGTGATAACTAAGTAAGCTGTCTCGGATCACTACGAGATTATCGTTCATAATCGTTTCTTTGTAACGCTAAGGGCAAAGGGGTCAGCCATAGACCGTTATTGAACACGCAGGACTTTTCATAATGAATCAAACGTGTCAGTCATGAGAGGACACATTTCACCGGAGGAAACCTCGAGTACAGTAAAGTCTTGATCTAATTCGAACGGAGCTGCACGATCTTAGTCAGTTCGACTCTCCCCTCCACTGGGAGACATACCCCTTGAGGGGCCAAGGTCGCCGAGTACTATAAACATACCGCGTAATCTGATACCGGGTCGGGTATATCGGTGTGAACCACTACTAATCCAATTACAAAACTTCTTCATTTTCCATTATTTTTTCACGGAACTTTGACCAATTTTCTCGTGGCATTTTTCTGATTAAAATGACACTAAACACGATATTATTTGAACTGTATTCAGTGGTTTAACTGACGGTATGTAGTGCGCCCTACACGATCTATGTCACAGCACGGACCCGAGGATTGGGCTTAGATCAAGACTTTACCGTACCAACGTACTTTCTAGATTAGGTATATTAAATGTGCCGCAATAATATTATTATACGGGAGACTAAGTCTCGAAAACAATATGGCGTTCGGAAGCTTGTGAAAATTAACAGACTGCGGATTTTTATCGCATTAAAATGTATCTCACTTAATAATTTGAGTAAGTCAAAAGAAGTGTTTGAAAATTCAGTACAATACAGTGTTTGAAAATTATATAAATATTTTTACAAATTTGCAATTTCACCTTTTTCTGTCAAAATTGTATAAAATTCGCAGTCTAGAGATGAGTACTTGAGCGATTGCGTCGCACGTCGAGAAGAATAAGTCCAACAAATGTTAACGGACAATTAGTAAACATTACACGTTGATTAACAATATTTTCTATCACATATTTCATGTAGCTTGTCGAATCATTAATGCTTCCATAAACACCTACCGAAATTGATATTGTAGAAGCCATTCGAATTTGTTACATCGATTATTTTAATGTTAAGTATTTATACTTTGTCGTAAATAACGTTTAAGTTTTTCTATTTGCGAATTGGCGACACTACGAGTGATCGAGCAGCTACATTATTATATTCGAGGAATCATTTTCACGATGGAAAAGTGCGGAAACTAAACGTAACAAACGCGCGACTGTATAATTCATTTCATGCGAGCGAATTATTCTTTTCGATGTGTAATATACTGAACCGTAACTCGCGCTGGTGCATTCACACAGAAAAATTGCTGTTATGAATATTTAATATTAAAGGGCGACACGTCAGACTACGATGGTTCATTTAAAAAATGTACGCATCGAAATCCAATTGTTTAATGTTACTAAAAATAACAGTAAAAACTGTTCCCATAGAAGAGAGTTTTCAAAAGGAACATTTCTAGAATTTTTACTCAGCACAAGCTGTGAATTAAATATACTCAATTTTAATTTAAAATAACCTGAAACAGAAGCATAATATAATCTGTAATTATAATTTAAAACAAGCCGCAATGGCGGCAGCATATTTAATTTTAATTTTAAATAATCGGAACAAAAGCCATAATATAGCGGCATTTTTACTTTATTTCTTTTAGGTTTCACCTTTCTGTTAATAAAAATTATTATACAGAATAAAAAGTGAAAGTTCCGTAGGTTAAAATATTTTGCAATTGTTTTCCCCACAGATAAAAATACATAAAACAATAACGTATTTACTGCTTCGACATTTAATATTGATTACTAATAGAGTTCGCAACTTTTCCGAGCGAGTGTCCCAGCAGCCAGTGCGGCCATTTGCGAAACCGGGGATGGATCTTGGAGAGATGCGTGAAACAGTCACTACAGACAATCAAAATGCGTAATGTAATCTCGCGAAAATTCGGCCGCATCGTCGATGGGGTATTTCGTGCGTGTGTCACGTGCCACGTGTCAATGATAACGATAATAACCGTACCTGTAATTATAAAACAATAACACAGTAAACGTCGTAACGATCGGGATATGCATATTACGGATGCAATTATGCGAGGGCTAACCGGGGGTGTGCGGGAGCTGAGACCGTGTATGTTCTTTGTAAATAGTAAGTGTATAAAAATTGTCATTGTATAGCGATCACCGATTACTGTAGCTGGATATGCGATTGTACTTTAAATGTCCACCATTTCTTTTTGTTATCACTCATTTAACGAAGATCAGTCGAAATAAAGATTGTTTTTTCGATGATTGCCTTGTCTACATCCCCCCCCCCCCCTCCCTCTCCGTCATTACAAAAGTACAGAATATTTAAAAAATGAGATTTTTAATAATTGCAACATATACCACTAATTACAGGACACCTTATAACCATATAGCCAAGTTTCTGTATTCCCCGTGATTAAATTTATGAACCTCAATTGATTAACTCCGAGGGCGAGGAATTAATTAGTGCGTTTCGTATTCTCCGAAGAGAATGCTTGTATTAGGGGTACCCATAACTAATCAATTATTTGCAAAGAATTTGTTTTGCCTTTAGTTCCGTACCGATCGTTGAAGAGGAAACTGTGTTCAAAATATCCTAAAAGGTATAACTTTGTTTTAGAACCCTGTAATAAAATGGCGGCGCCCGTACCTTCCGAGGATCATATTCGTCGTAGCATACTTTTTCATTTTTATGCGGGATTTAATGCAGCGGTGACGACAAAGAAAATTCACGATGTTTATGGAGATGTATTGAAGGTCAACGAGTGTCAACGTTGGTTCAGAAGCTCTGATCTTTTCAGATCTCTGGAGCATTATTTATGAAATAAAATATTCCGTAGAAAATGTAAGGAGGCACCTTGAGTCATATTTTGCTTGACGAACCCTGGATCTCTATAATAGGGTTATAGAAAATTTGCAAAGTGTCCTTGATGATGATGGAGATTATACAGGGTGAATATGAAATATCTGCGTTACTTTTCGTTGCACAAACAAACTTCGTAGGACAAAGTTACACTGTTCGAAGGGCCACACGTAACGGTGTAAGGGAAAAAATTTTCACGGTCATTTTTTATGAGATTTCAAGGTCATCGATGTTTTTTTAAATGGAATGATATATCTTCGTTAACATAATGTTGTAGCTGACAAAATAAAGAATTCATCCATGTAACACAATATGACCTACAAATGACCTTCAACCCAGAAAAATGGTATAAATAAAATTCAACGTGTAAGATTCATTTGCTTTATTTCTGTTACGCAAAATGTTAAAAAATAATCCGTTGAGCTGCTATACATTCATGTAGCCGTGAAGTCCTCACCTTCGTACATTTTTTATTTTCAACACTACCGGTTTCACGGAATTTATTTATCAAATTGGAATAAACGGAAACTGATGGACAATTACGATTAGGAAATCGGTCCTTGTACAACTGCACGGCTTCTCTTAAACACTGTCGACTTTCTCTATAAATGAAAATCATATCAATTTTATCTTTCTTGAAGTAACGCATTGTGAAACGTTCATCGATAAACTGATAGATTAGAAATCTTAGAAACAGTGGGAATCTGATAGCAAGGAGGTCTTCAGAGTAATTAGTAGTTGATAAACA
>CM052120.1:1864560-1892372 GCA_028454245.1 Halictus quadricinctus
AATATACCTCTTGGATTAAGTTAGCTTTTGAATCAATCTAGCCCTTGCATTAATCTAGCCCTTGCATTAACATAGCTCTTGGATCAATATACCTCTTGGATTAAGTTAGCTTTTGAATCAATCTAGCCCTTGGATTAATCTAGACCTTGCATTCATCTAGCTCTTAGATTAACATAACTCTTGAATTAATGTAGCTCTTGGATTAAGCTAGCTTTTGAATCAATCTAGCCATTGCATTTATCTAGGTCTTGCATTAATCTAGCTCTTGCATTAACATAACTCTTGGATCAATATACCTCTTGGATTAAGTCAGCTTTTGAATCAATCTAGCCCTTGGATTGATCTAGCCCTTGCATTAACATAGCTCTTGGATCAATATACCTCTTGGATTAAGTCAGCTTTTGAATCAATCTAGCCCTTGGATTGATCTAGACCTTGCATTAATCTAGCTCTTGCATTAACATAGCTCTTGGATTAACATAGCTCTTGAATTAACATAGCATATATCATTGGACGAACTTAGCTTTTGGATTAATATAGCTCTTGGATTAAGCTAGCTTTTGAATCAATCTAGCCCTTGGATTAATCTAGCTCTTGGATTAACATAGCTCTTGAATTAATGTAGCTCTCGGATTAAGCTAGCTTTCGAATCAATCTAGCCCTTCGATTAATCTAGACCTTGCATTAATCTAGCCCTTGGATCAATCTAACTCTTGGATCAATATAGCTCTTGGACTAATCTAGACCTTGCCTTAATCTAGCTCTTGGATGAACTTAACCCTTTAATTTAGATCATGGATTAATCTAGCGTTCGAATTAATCTGGCTCTTGGATTAATCTAGCTTTCGAATTCATTTAGCTCTTGGATTAATCCAGCTTTTGGACAAACTCAGACCTTGGATCATTTTCCTGGACATCAATTAAACAACGACAAGCCCAGGGCAACCCTGACATCTTAATCAGCCAAGACCTCGTTTCTAACTTGTCCAACGCACAGATAGAGTAACCAACTAATCTGCTTTTTTCTCTACGTCGATTTTTGGTCCCACAGATTCTTTGGACACGTTTTGGGGACCTCGCGGACAGCGACGAGACGCTTCGAAACACGCGAAGATTTATCAATTTTGTTCCGCCTTTCGGACTCGATGCAGCTATCAAGTTGGTCGAGTCTTCAACGAACAAGTCAACGAAATGCTTTTTGGCTTTCCAACCGGATGCAATTCCCGAGACTGAACAACTTCCAAGCGTTTCAACTGCGCCCGTTTCTCACACAATATTTATACACGCGCGAGTATGCAGACACACGGTATCTCACACATACGAACACCACACGTACTCACCGCGATTAGGGTACGGGTCCAGTCGCGGCCGACCTTAGGAACCGACTGGAATAAGCGATGGGCCGCGTGTCGCCGTCCCGCGAAAAACTATTTGGATAAACAATTAGCGTAGATACAAAAAAGGGACTACCGTTTCTCTATCCTCTAACAACGCCTCCCTCTCTCTCTCTCTCTCTCTCTCTCTCTCTCTCACTCTCTTTCTCGCTCGCTCTCACGAATTCTTGTTTACACACAATTTCGCGTTTACATTCCCTTTCGACGATCACTCTCTCTCTCTCTCTCTCATTCTCTCTCGCCCTCGCACACATATCCCGTGCATATATGTATATGTATACATATATATATATGCATATATAATAATATATATATATATATTCATTTTCCTCATATGTATACCTATGTACAAAACACTAAGTGACTCGACATGACTATGTGCATTTTTTCTCGTATTTTCCACAATTTTCTCTCGCACCCTTCTCGTCTCTACTTTTTCTCGTCTTCCTCTCCGGTATATATTTCATCTGTCAATTAGGGAGGACATTAATTAACTTAATAAATCCTCCCCTCACATTTTCGCCCCCTCCCCCCTCGTACAGGGACAGGGAACGTTCTCTATTTTTTCTCTCCTCTCGTTTCGCGATCGCAATCGGCGTGGTAGTTTCGTTAGTCGTCCGGCTAAAAATTAAGTGTATAATTCTAAAGCGTATTGCATTGCCTTCCCCCAACAGCACGCCTCCATTCGACTCCTTCCGGTTTCCTCTCTGCCACCACTGCTCTATTCGTTGCCGTCGAAATCGTCATCGAGAACACTCATTGTTTTACAACGCTTTATCGCTGTGTCATTTTTATTTTTCTACTCTTCTACTTTCTTGCTAACTCAATTGGCGAGGTCGTTCTCTATGGAACTTCTTGTTTTAGCGAATACTAATGGCGTCCTTGTCAAAGCGGGGAAACACTAAAATTTTGTTTATAACAGTTGCAATAGATATGCTTAGAAACTTGAAAAGAAAGTGCGGATCTTTATGCAAAATAAAAATTGTCTTCATCATTTACAAGGTACTGGAACCAAATAAAAATTTGTTTCTTCCTTCAATAATTTTGATAAGTCGGTGATAATGCACCGGTACTATTAAATCCCATTTCATGCTTCACTTTTGCCATAAATCCACAGTCGACTTTGAAAGTAATATGGCTGATGATATTAAAATTTTAATTTTCTTTCCAAACAAGAGAACCAAGTCTAAGGGTTTCAAAAATTGGTTGCTCAAATTTCGTTTCCAGCGAACACAATTAGGCTGCCTCTTGTTCATAAGTTGAAGTCTCAGAGAGTGTCACTCGCCGGTTGAGGTTCAGAAACAAACACAATTGCACCCTCGATAAAGCGCAGACGTTCCCCTAGCACTGATCTCCTTCAGAAAACCGATTTCTTTTCGATCGATCGATCAACCCTCTCCCAAGAAATCATTGGAAAGCCGACAGAGAGGTCTCGCGTGAACGTGAAAGTCTGAATTTCTTGATCCCGAGTGTCGCAATATCACTGCAGGTAGCAATTACGCTGACATTTCCATCATGCTCCAAAAAGATTCGAGTTTCTCTTCTAGCAGGAAAGGTACCGGAACGTCTCGGAACGAAAGACACTTCCCAGTTCACGAGTTCCTCTATTCCTTCCCTGATCGAAGGGGATTCTCGATCCTCGATCGAAGAAAAATCGTATTCGTGTTCCGTCGACGGTCGATCGGCATCGTCGAACGAGCATAAAATTAAAAAAGGAAGGGGAGAAGTCCCTGGGACCTGTACGTCATGGTTCGAGACGGGTACGAGATATTCTTCGAGAACAATCATCGCTTCGCGAGCAAGAACTCACTCGATTGTACAACGAAATAACAACGAGATCCGGTGCTCGGAGTCCGAGTGTTCTGCGCAGATATATATCGATCCAACGAGGACCATGATCGATCCAGGACGCTGCGAATGCTCCTCTCGAGTAAAACTAATCTACCGAACAACTCCCTCCTCTCTTTCTCTCTTTCTCTTCCTCCCTTTTTCAACTAAAAACTCTCGCCGCGAGGACTACGATCGTTTCTAGACCCTCGGATTTAAAAAAAAAAAAATAATAATAAACAAAAAAAAATAAACGTAACACGCGGGTCCCGTGGTTCAGGTGAACTGTTCTTGGTGTCCATGGAGCCCAACACAGTGGATCTTCGGGATCACGGAACTAAAAAATATCGACGGTCTCCACTCTTTCTCTCTCTCTCTCTCCCTCCCTCTTCGACTACGATTTTCTCTCTTCATTCCGCTGCGGGAAACCAAAAATTGTGTTCGTTTGTGCCGACGATTCACGATGGATATCGAGCTTTTTACCGTTCGTTTCGAGCTACATTGTTCTTTAGGAGTCTGTCGCCTGCGTTTCGTTTCGCTCGAGTTCAACGCGTTCTCCGTCCTCTTCCTCGTTTAGCTTGATCCTCTTCGTGGCCGTGGGTACTTCAGCGTCGTCGTCGTCGTCGTTGTCGTCGTCGTCGTCGCTGCTGGCTAAACGTTCGTCCCCGGCCTCTAGGCTCAGCAGAGAGTCACCCTGGCCAGAGTTTCCCTCAGCGGCGTCTCTCAAAAATGGACGTCCCTCACGTCGGTCGGCGTGCCCGCCTTCTCGTGTTCCAGGATCTTCTCCTGGCTGGTCATCTCGTCCCCCAGAGGCCTCTGTTGTCCCCCCGTCACAGAACCGCTGGTCACCTGATGCGCAGCGCCGGCCTCCGCGTCCACGTGCGCCTGCGACACCATCTCCTCGATCTGCTCCAGACAGCCTTGAAGGTAGTCCTGCAATTCGAAAAAATTCAATTCATTGTCGGTCCCTCCATCTTGTCGTCAAGGGACTTTTATGGATTTCCAAACATTGGAATCGAATGTCTCGAATGTACTCTAATGACAAAAATATGAAGGTGGTCCTGCAATTGAAGAAAGCAGCTCATCCTCAGTCGGTTTTTGACAGCCCTTACAGTGTTGTAGCATAGTTTAACACTTTACCGACCGGTAGCCTACTTACCGGCTTCTTGTCCCCGACTCTTACCGACCGGTAGCCTATTAGCTTATTAGTCTATTAAATCTGTCGACAGATTGTGGTTACCCTGTTTTCGTATCTAGCGTTTATACACCTTCAGACCTGCCTAGTATAATTTGTTGCCACGGCAATCGAAACAGAGCCTCGGTGTCAGAGAAGTGTTTGCGGTCGAGTGATCGGTAAGAAGTGTGTGTAGCTCTACCGGTCGGTAAAGTAGTGACTAAACTGATTTTAACAGCTTATCGTTTCTTCCCTGATTGAGAGTACAGTGAATTCTCATTACGAGTCAGTGCCGACCTTACAATTTGGAGTCAGTGGAACTACCCACACCACCGCGGTGAGATTGTAGTCTTCTTGTCACTATCGCTTAGTAGTCATAGGCTTTCATGACTCGTAGACTCCAGCGTGCCCTGTGTATTTCAAATGCGACGCTCGGCGACAAACTCAGATTTCGTCTAAGAGTCAGTCACCAGAACGGCGCAACTGACTCATAACGAGAATTCACTGTAGCATGGGGATCGATTTGACAACGAATCGCGTGACCGCGAAAGTGAAAAGCAGCCATGTTGGCGGAACGAAGAGGACCCAGACGAAAGTCATTGAATGCGTTCTCTCCATTGAAGGGGATCTCGCAGAGACAGACACGAAGAGGGATCGTTCGCGAATCCAGCCAAGACGTAGCGCAAAAAGTCCCGATGAGGAGCCGTAGCAGGTGTCGGGCACATGTTTACGAGAGAGAATGAGGGGGGGGGGGGGGTGGAAGACGACCGGAGAAGGCAAAGAGAGAGCAGAGCGCAGACTATACAGACTATACATTCATAATGCGGCGAACGCGCGAATAAAGTGCACGCGTGAATGGCTCGGCATGGGGTCCACGGCCTGCCGAGCGCAATATTTTGCGCCGGGCCGCATGTATTTAGAAGCAGGAAGGCTCTTCCGTGGAACTCTGTCTAGCCACCTGCATTCTCATTCATGATCTCGGAGCCGTCGACGCTCCCTAAGAAACGGCGACGAGTCACTCGTGGGAAACATCATCGATCTCGGGGTCGAAGATTGACCCCTAACTCCATGAATATCTCTCTTTGCTCGCCGAACAAAATTTCCACGCGAATCGCACCGTGAATGAACGGGGTCAACAATGTCCTTGAATCGAAATTCTTTTTGATTAATTTTCAACCATTTTTGGTATTGATTCTCACGTAATAATGAATCTTATTCGTGGGGAAACATCATCGATCTCGAGGTTACAGATCATTTGGGCTCACGGGGTAGTGGGGATAATTCTGCGACGTTTATCATCTAGGCCTTGGCGACATATACAGTGAAATCACTGTATTATGTTCACACTCCTCGGGGTTCAGACCACTCGAGCTATGCGGCCCCTCACGGGGTATACCCCGCGGTAGTGGGGATGATTCTGCGACATTTATCACTCAAGTCTTGGCGACATATATAGAGAAATCACTGTATCTCATTTGAATATAGTAGTGTATAATAGGCATGTGGGAGGGGTGCAAATTAAAAGTTATTCTATCGCTGGTATAATACCTTGACATAATTCCTTGACACCGTCATCTTACACTAGGGTTTTTTAAGGAGCGCCTGGTAGTAATATGAAGAGGACAAACCTGTTCGATAGCCGTGATGCGAGTAAGCTCGTCGAGGAGGCCGGCCAGCCCGTAACCGCTCTTCCCAGTCCAATCGAGACCATGAAGAGCCGCCGCGACGCTCGCGGCCGCGATCATGCTCGGCGTGTACATCGAGAATTTGTACTCTGTAAACAAAAAGATCGCGAACGTTGGTTACAACGGGGTGTCCACGACGAGAAAACATAAATATACATTGTCACTCCCTTACAACGCCATCGCAGATATTGTTTAAAATTTGGAATCCCTCGAATTGCATTTACGATTACACTGTACAGAATTTCTTTGTCGTTTATAATTTCTGAGAAGACGAAGAAATTCGATAAAGCAATTCATACTAATTGCTCTTAGCGTTCAATAGTTCTAGTGTATTACACTATTTGTTTTTGATTGTTGCAAGATTTATTACACATTAAGCAAGTTGCTGATCCACATGAAAGCTCCCCGATCCACACTTTCGAACACTTCTAATTTTTTCAAAATGAACAACTCGGGTCAAAAAATTTGAAAAATTCCCTAACATTGCTCCAGATAAGCACAACGCGACAGACATTTTTTCTCGGAATTTTTTCACACGATCCGACCAGGGAAAGCATAATGGAAACGGGTAATCCGGTTTTCCCAGTTACAACCCCTCCCGCCGAAGGGGTTGAAAGTTTCAGAGGTCGAAGCTCGGTACAAAATGTCTTCTCGAGAGGTGCTAGCAATAGTAAAAAAAAAACATGCTCCCTACTATCGTAAACAGATGTTGAATAGATCCGTCCGACAATGAGTCGTTTTAACACAACAAAAGTCGTTTCGACGACCAACGAAGTCCCGACGGCAATACGTTCTTTGTCCTTTGTCTGGGAGTTACGATCCAATCGAAATTGCGTTTGCATTTTCGAGCCGGCGATATTGTACCGCTCAAATTCGATTTTCAGAAACCGGAAATGCGGTAGACGGCTACAAAATCCAAACATTTAACAAACACACAGAACTTTATATTTGCAATTATCGTGGAACAAGTCAGCAAAAAGCAGATACAGAAAATTTTGCTTGGGTCACGAAAGACCCCAGGGTTAATCTCGAAGTATGGTTCCAAATTGCAACGAAAATTTCCTTAAACTGGAAATTAGTTTCAGTTCATTAACCGGGCTAATGTGCAGGGTGTCCATTTTGTTATACATAACCTCTATAGCCTAGCTTAGCCTCAAGGATTAACTGATTGATGGAGGACGAGGTATTTCAAGATTGTTCGACCGTTTTTCACGATTCGCTCGGTCGAAACCATAGGAAACGTTAGGCTGAATCCGCTAATAGAAACTCGCAGGTAGATTCCGAAAAGGGTCCCGCGGTTCGCTGGGACCAGATTTACTGGCGTTGAAAACTTGCTGATATCCTGGGACAGGGGGGAGGGGGCCCAAGGGGGACCACAGGTCCAAAGGTTACCGACAGCAAACACAACAGCCCGTTTGCCTTTTTATTACAAGTCCGAGCGTGAAAGCTTTTGTCACCTTGGGCCCGAGCAATTAGGCCAGGCCCCGCGAGGACTTGTCTTAGAGGCCCCGAGGACCCCAGGGTCTTTAACGGTTCTTGCCCGAAAACTGCGAACCCGGACTTTCTAACGCCTTTGTTAACTGGTCGCCCGTCAGCGTTGGCCAATCTGCTAAATCGACTAGTATAGTTGGCTGACCTGCTTTTAGGGTACTCTGGAATTGTAAATGGAGGATTGTCATGATGGTCTTGGCACGGGGAGATGGCTTTTGGACGGGCGATTTGCTAACAGGAAATTTTTAAGAATTTTTTGAAGGGCTTTGTTGCTAATAGTTTGCAATTCATTATTGTTGAGATGCAAGTTATTAAAAAGATTGTATTTCCACATAATATACATTTCTCTAAATATGTCTGCTTTGGTTTTACTTACTTTTATTTTGCGGCATTCAGCTGAATTTTCTCAAAAATTATATTCAAAGGGTAAAAGGTAAAAATTCACCTTGTGGGATCAAAGATTTTGCACTTTTTTTTATACAATCCCGTAGATTTTGACGGGAAAACTCCAAAAATGCAGGTTTTAAAGCGCGGAGTTTACTCGTTCGAATACGCGAGTGAATTCCTCGTATTAAAACTTGTATTTTTGGAATTTTCCCGTCAAAATCTACAGGATTGTGTCAAGAAAAGTGCAAAATTTTTGGTCCCACAAAGTGAAGTTCGGCCGAAAGAATTATATTAAGAATATCATGAGATTGTTCAGCAGCGATGTACAGTCTAAGAATACGGTTTGTAGAATTACATTTTTCCAAAGTGTTCACACTTGCACACAGAAGAATAGATCTGTTTGAAAACTTTTGGTTGAAGTATGTTAGGTTCGGCACTCTAAAAGCCCGATTTAATGGGACCGGGAATTCACAGAAACGTTTCTCCGAGGCCAGATGGGAAAAGGTAGGATAGAAAAGGATAAGTTGTCGGTAATGTTGAGGACTATACCGAGGCGAGGCAAAAAGGTGTAGTGAAATGAGGCGAGCAGAAGAAGAGAAATTAAAAGAGAGCCTAAGAAAGAAGAAAAATGGAATACGAGAAGAGGTGGATTGAAAAAGGCCGGGCAAGAGCGAAGCAAAAGCCCGAACGAGGCCCAAGAGAAGATGAAAAGAGAGAAGGATATCGAGATAGAATAATGAAGAATGAAACGCGTAAAAACGAAAATGGCGGGGCTAGGACCGAGAACGGATCTTGGGAAGACCAAGATTCTTCATCGAGAATGAATTCTGCAGCCGAGGCGAAGATAAGTTTACACTAAATTCCGAGAAACGACAGATCGTCTTTAACACAAATATAGTAACCTGTAATGCACAAAATGTCTACTTTCAAATCAGCACTGCTTTAAAATAGCACAGTTTCTTCTTTCGAGAAATTTGAATCTAAATTCAAAATAATCAACTGATGATTATCTTCGTAATTGGACTGCAGATTAATTATAACAAACACGAGTAGATATAATTTAACAGAATTTGAGACCATCAATGTATTAGATTAAATTTGTTACAATTACAAAAGCAAGAGTAAAACTTCTACTTGGCTTCTGCAACAATTGCAATCGATACGAATAATTTTTATTTTGCATAAAAATCCGCGATCTGGTAATACCTAAATAATGGGATTCAAGGGGTGTAGCACGTACCGAACCATGAAACCATGGGAAACAGTAGACACCATTTGATCAAAACGATTTCAAACACGATGCCCTACAGTTTGCAAACGAAAGGCTGCACGGCGAGGTTAGGCTTCTAATTGATACACTTTTTCTTTCTCTCGGCCAGTCGATCGATCATTTACGCGTGGACTTTAATGGAGCTCTCGTTCAGCATTCATCTCGAAGACGTTCTCGCGCGAAAGAATCGCAGAGTGCAGAAGTCGGTGCGCGAATTATCTCGACCGTTGGTGATCGATCGATCGATAGGGGTGGTCCGGAGTGCTCCGGGGAATGTCTTTGTCCGATAATAATTCCTCATGCACGGTGGTTGGAGGACGCGCACCTGCGCTCCAGCGAACTCTCTGCAAATTTAAGAGCGGCTTCGTGGAATTCCGCTCTTAATGGCTTTATTACGGCCGTGTCCGTCGGTCTCTCTCTCTCTCTCTCTCTCTCTCTCTTTCTCGAATCCTCTCGGGGGCCCTCGGACATTTCGGTTGCCCGTAGAACCTGTTCCCCATCTTTCCATGAATGAATAGTCGGGGGTCCGGGGGTTCATGAAAAATCCGGACAAAACGCGTGTCGGTGCCCATCGTGCCGCGCCGCGGCTCAAGCCACGGCGTATATACAGGGTGTTTCAGCTAACTCGAGCATCTAAAATATCTTGCTTAAGGGGGCCGGCATGGTTTGAAACCCATATATGTATGCAAGTGTCAAAACCTTTTCAAACTACCGCTTCAATATTGCAATGAGTAGTTTAGAAGTGGTCAATTGTGTTTCCTAAAAGTCCAATCTACGTCTATATAGAGCCCAAATTGCGAATTTCTACCTCATCGTGGAGAAATTTGTAATATTCGGCAGAAAATTCGAATTCTGAAGCAAGTATGACGTCACAAGATGGCTGCCGCTGAGAGATTCTCTTAATTTCGAGAGATTTAGTGTTCGTATCGAAAAAAAGGCTCTATACAGACGTAGCAAAGACATGTACAAACACGGTGGTATGCATTTTTAATTGATTACTTACTTACTTAAGACGTAAAATGTCTAGAAAAAAAGGCATAGCGTAACATAGCGTGACAGTCAAGGCCAAATGCCCGCCGGCCCCCTTAAAAACATTGGTTGGTTCAGTGGGGCAAATATTATGATAGGCACAAAAATTTGTTCGGGGTTGTATTTTTTGAGATTTCAAGGTCATCGAAGTTTTTTTTAAATGGAATCATGTATTTTTATTATCGCTATATGATAGCCGAGGTCAAGACGAATCCAACGACTTGTAACATTATGACCTTCAGGTGACCTTGAGTTTGTTATCACCAGCGATTCGTACATTTACACTACATGGAGGCTGGTGTTGTCGAAGTCATTTCAGGTTTTCAGTGCTGAAAAAGTAGCTTCGTCAGTAAAGAGATCGTCATAAAAGAAATTATATGTAATTATACACTAACGAGCAAAACTGAGTCTACACTATTTGAAGCAACATAACTTTTTAAAAATTAGATCAAATGACTTGAATTTTATTGAGAAGCTAGAAGGATTAGTTTATTAGACGAGGTGTAAAAAATTTTTGAAAAAAATTTGAATTGGTCGGAATCGCAAAATAAATAGTAAAAGTTGGTTTTTCAGCTTTTTTATCTGAGCCTGTATTGAAAATTTAAAGAATGTATTTGATTCGCTCGAATAAATTATATCCATGCTGAAAATTTCACTGATATTGGTTAATTCGTTTACGAGTTATAAACGATTAAAAGTGCGATTTTAAGTCGAAAATCTTGAAAAATGGCAATTTTTCCACTTTTAAGCGTTTATAACTCGTAAACGAATTAAAACGTAAAACGTGTTTACGGTCATTACTCAAGGTTCAAGAAGTCCTACTTTTATGAATTTTTCGTACTCAAGGTCACGTGAAGGTCATAATATTGCAGGTCGTTGGATTCGTCTTGACCTCGGCTATCATATAGCGATAATAAAAATATATCATTCCATTTCAACAAAACTTCGACGACCTTGAAATCTCAAAAAATGTAACCTCGAACAAAATTTTTTGCCTATCATAATATTTGGCCCCTCTGAACCAAGTAATGTTTACCTCTGCAATTTTTTTCTTTTTCTATCATAAAAAACAAGCGAGATATTTTAGATACTCGAGTTAGGTGAAACACCCTGTAGATTGCCGGCATAAAACGATGAATACGATATCGCGAGCACGCACGAACGACGATTGCCGCGTTCATTGTCGACACCGGAGCTCTCTTCGCTTTTACGATATTTTTATAGTCACCCCGCGGCGAGATTGAATCGCCGCGCAGCGCTCGAACTCTTATGGGAGCCAGCAGAAAATTAATAACTTCTAAACTAATCCGTTTTCGACCTAAGACACTTCACAATTTTTCAAAAACGAAAGAGTGCAATGATGCTGAACGAAAATTGAAGTGCTCTTTATGCTTTTATCGCAGAAAAACATTTTTGCTAATTTCCTTCACTGCAATGTATTATTGTGTCATTATTGACCAACTTTTGTACGAAAAACTTTTTTCATCGAGCTATCGGAAATGCGAATACAGTGAATTCTCGATATATGTCAACAACACGGGTCTTGCCAGCGTCATGTATCGTCCAGGAGACTTACCCGAGCCATGTTATGAGCTTCGGGGCCCCTCACGGGGTATATACCCCGCGAAAATGGAAATAATTCCGCGACGTTTATCATCCAGGAATTGGCGACATATATAGAGAAATCCACGTATTATGTTTGCACTCCTCGGCGTCCGAGGGCTCTTGAGCTTCGGGGCCCCTCACTGTGTATACCCCGTGAAAATGGAAATAATTCCGCGACGTTCATCATCCAGGCATTGGCGACATATATAGGGAAATCACTGTATATGTTTGCACTCCTCTGCGTCCGAGGGCTCTTGAGCTTCGGGCCCCTTCACGGTGTATACCCCGCGAAAATGGAAATAATTCCGCGACGTTTATCATCCAGGCATTGGCGACATATATAGAGAAATCACTGTATATGTTTGCACTCCTCGGCGTCCGAGGGCTCTTGAGCTTCGGGGCTCCTCACGGGGTATATACCCCGCGAAAATGGAAATAATTCCGCGACGTTTAACATCCAGGCATTGGCGACATATATAGAGAAATCACTGTATATGTTTGCACTCCTCGGCGTCCGAGGGCTCTTGAGCTTCGGGGCCCCTCACAGGGTATAACCCGTGAAAATGGAAATAATTCTACGACATTTATCATCCAGGTTTTGGCGACGTAAATAGAGAAATCACTGTAATGCGACTCACGTTACAGTGACCGTTGCATACTCCTCAGGAGACATTTTTTTTTTATGAAATGTTGTTAGAATACTACGACAGTGGGAGTATTCAGCATTGTCTGGATCACTATGCGCCATCCCGCCGAGAATGACAGTTCCGCCGACAACCGACGATGTCAACGGAATAACGAATCCCCCGGTTTGAAGGATTTGTTAAATTATATCTCCCAGGAGACGAGCTTACCGTACGAACACCCCTGAACACGCCCTTTGTGGCCGAGATAAAGGGACAGCCGACAGAGATAGGCTCGATGATTGCATTGTTTTGTTGCTGGGGTGACTGGGGGTATGCTGACTGATTACTAGACCGCGGATTTATATGGAAAATAAAAATTGTTTCTAACAATTTTATACCACAGGAGCTACATAGACATTTATCGCTTGTCGGAATTATTTTATAGAATTGAAAACGATGCAACGGTGTTTTTAAATTGTTTAAATGAATTCTTGAATTCTTTCTATTTTCAAAGTTTCCTTCGATATTATTATTTAGTATGAATAATTCGAGTTTTGCCTATCGAATAAAACAATCTATACAAAAATCAATATGAATAAGGGATCGACAAATCTGCAGCAGATTTCGTACTAGAACTTCTACGCTACTTCAATGTGTGAGAACTTCGTGTTCAAAAGCAGAAGGACCTGAGCAAAATGAGATATAATTACAACACAATCCTTCGCCGTGCAAAACACTCTGCTTGTTAGGAAGCAATTAAGTTCAAGAAACGATCCCACGAAAGTTCACCAAAGAAATGAAGTACCGGTAAGGTGAAAAAGAAGAACAAGACGAAGAAGAAGTGAACGAACAATTACCAAAATCCGAGATCGTTCAAACACTGTGCACCAGAGTAAAACATCACAAATTCTTCGGACTCCTTGGAAAACCTGAAAAGACCTCGACGGAGAAGCTGAAGAACAAGTAGAAGAGGCCAGAGAAGAAGAAGTCAACGAACAATTACCAAAATCCGAGATCCTTCGAAAACGGGGAGCACCCGAGTAAGAAGAATCACAAATTATTCGGTCTCCTTGGAAAACCTGAAAAGACCTCGACAGAGGACCTGAAGAAGTAGAAGAAGCCATAGAAGAAGAACAAGAAGTCAACGAACAATCACCAGAGTAAAAATATCACAAATTCTTTTGTCTCTTTGGAAAACCTGAAAAGACCTCGACGGAGAAGCTGAAGAAGTAGAAGAGGCCAGAGAAGAAGTCAACGAACAATTACCAAAAATTCTTCGGTCTCCTTGGAAAACCTGAAAAGACCTCGACAGAGAAGTTGAAGTAGAAGAAGCCATAGAAGAAGAACAAGAAGTCAACGAACAATCACCAGAGTAAAAATATCACAAATTCTTTGGTCTCTTCGGAAAACCTGAAAAGTCCTCGACGGAGAAGCTGAAGAACAAGTAGAAGAGGTCAGAGAAGAAGTCAACGAACAATTACCAAAAATTCTTCGGTCTCCTTGGAAAACCTGAAAAGACCTCGACAGAGAAGTTGAAGTAGAAGAAGCCATAGAAGAAGAACAAGAAGTCAACGAACAATCACCAGAGTAAAAATATCACAAATTCTTTGGTCTCTTCGGAAAACCTGAAAAGACCTCGACGGAGAAGCTGAAGAAGAAGTAGAAGAGGCCAGAGAAGAAGTCAACGAACAATTACCAAAATCTGAGATCCTTCGAAAACGGGGAGCACCCGAGTAAGAAGAATCACAAATTATTCGGTCTCCTTGGAAAACCTGAAAAGACCTCGACAGAGGAGTTGAAGTAGAAGAAGCCATAGAAGAAGAACAAGAAGTCAAGAAGGAATAAGTGGAAGAAGGGGAGCGTCCAGCACGATGGAATCGAGACAAGTTTAAATCCCTCTTTGCCCGCTGCCAGTCGGTTGTTATTACAACCGTCAATGGGAAAAAGCGAGGACCATCGTCCTTCGTCGTCTGGTCGGCTCCGGTGGTTCCGGAGATATGAAGGAGAAGGAGAAGAAGAAGAAGAAGAAGAAGAAGAAGAAGAAGAAGAAGAAAGGAGAGGCTAGAAGCGGGCCCAGCTCTCGGGCCCGGTTCGGGCCCGGCCAGGCCCGCGGAACGACGATGATTGTTTCTCACGAGCCAAACTAGGTAGTCGCCGGGGCCCAGTTCGAGTCGTTTGACCCTCTTTTTCAGCGGCGAAAAGAGAAGCAAACGGCGCCACGAATTCCAACCGCTTCCTTGAATCGCGGAAGGTCTCTGAACCTCTCCACGAACGTGCTCTGGGGGGCTTCTCTATCCTTTTTTTTTTCTTCTCTCTCTCTCTCTCTCTCTCTCTCTCCTCTTCATCTTTTATGTCCCGTCGCTTCCTCGCACTTATGGTCAACAAGGACACGACAATGTTCTGTGCATCGACAAACCGTCGCAGAACTACAAGCTTGCCTTAACAGGACACTTCCGGAGCGGGGCCAAACTGACGACGGATTTCCTTGATACACCCTACTCTTTTTCGACAGAGTCTTTTTTCGCACTACTTCGAAATGACACGGTCCCAAAAGAAAGTATGCGTAAGTGAATCGCAGTAACATTTGAACAACTCTAATGCGACAAATATTTTTTCCCTATTCGACCATACTACAGTGATTTCTCGATATATGTCGCCAAGGCCTGGACGATAAACGTCGCGGTATTATTCCCACGTGAGGAACCACGAGGCTTGAAAGGTCTCGGACGTCGAGGAGTGCAAACATAACACGTAGTATGCCCTGGGTGCTATATGTCGCTGGCAAGATCCGTATTGCTGACATATATCGAGAATAAAGCATAATATACTGAAACATTATAAAAGGTACTGTAAAAACAAAACCATTTCCTTCGCGATAAGTATGCAAAAGAGGGGGTGTGGGTTTGCCCCCTTACATTTTTCCGTGATGGCAAGACCCGTGTTGTTGACATATATCGAGAATTCACTATCGGATCGCAAATTCATCCAAACGAACGCGACAATCAAAGCCCATGAGAACCTGTCCGAAAAACATTCTGTCGAACGCGCATGTCAAACACTGTTCTGATTCGCGGAGATCGATTTTAGATTTTCAAATGCAGAATTAACTGATTCGGTCAAACGTGCATATAAAAATGGCTGCACGTCCATATTGATTGTGCCATTTGGAACCAGTTCTTCCCATTGAAATGCAGGTTCTCGACCATCGAAAATTTATCCAAACGAAGAACCGGTTGTTAAAAACCGACCGGTGGCATGTAAAAGAACATTTTCGCTGTTACGGGTTTCGAGGGGGGCGGGTGGGGGGGGGGGGGGGGAGGAGAGACAGGCGCGACCGAATAACCGTATCCTTGCACTTTCGTTACTTCACACGCACACACAAACACACACAACCTCCCACCCCCTGTGCATAATTAGACGCGCGCATGACCCATTAAACGAAAAGAAAAGAAACGCACGGGGAATCGATTCGGCGTAGTTACGTGATGGTTTCCGCTGCGCCGGGTGCATTATACGACAGCACGGGCATATTCATTAACGCCGCGGCGAGTTAACGATGCAACGCTCCCGATTGTTTACGACGCCGTGGCACGGTTCTAACGAGGCTGACAATGAAGGACCCGCGAGTAAGACTCGCATTTTAAATCGTGTTTACTACGAGGCACACCCCCCCTCCTCCTCCTCCTCGCCCCCCACCGCCCAACGCCATTATAATTTCTAATCGCTGCGGCCGAAACGAGCTCTAGAAAACGTTACTCGGTCGCCGCGATCGATTCTCGATGTTAATCGAAACGTAAATCGCGCATCTCCGCCGGTTTATAGCCCATGAACAATTTACGGCAACCGTACGGCCATTAGTTTATCCGAATTATCAGCGAGAGGGGTATAGTGTTGCTCGGAGTTGTCACATTCTCGCGTTTATTGACACTCGGCGCTGATAGGCCGACCGTCTTTTTGCAAAATAAAAAGCGTCTACGTTGGTGTAAAAACAAGTACAGCGCTTTCTCGATATATGTCCACAATACGGGTAGCCGGGGACATATATTGGCCAGGAGATACTATTCTTTGAACCGGAAAAGGACAGTAAAGGCTTCGCGACAGTGGGGATAGATCTGGGACTTTTATCGGTTAGATATTTGGGACATATACCGAGAAAACACTGTATAGCAAAATGTGCTTTTACCCTTAAACGTTGAAATGTGAAACAGAACGGTCGAATATAAAAATTGCTATCAAGAGTGCCACTATTATTAATTATTTAAAGTTATATTCACTGCAGATTTGTTTGTACTTATGGCAAAAATAAGTACATGATTATTTCCATATTGTCGAAATTATTAAAGAAATGATCGATGCAAACGATGTTTATTTTGCATGAAGAGCCACGGTCTAATAATAAATCGACCCCGATTTCTTCTTTCTCGTTTTCGCTGAAAAAGGAATGGCGTCGGTTAGCCTCGCGGTTGCTATCTTTTTAAACTATTCGACCGATCGGAACTAGAACGCAGTTTAGGATTGTACAGTTAGCTCGCGCTGAATTCCACGTTAATCGGCCGATGCTTAAAGAAGCGAAAAGAACACAACACGAATTTCCTTTTCTCGTTGATTACCCTTATCAAGGCGGTCACACGGTATTATGAAAATTACAACTCGCCGCGGAACTCGGCTCCACCGTAATAACCATTTCATAATCGACGAAAGTAGAACGAATTAGAATTCTCTTTCGTCCCGGTTATGCCCGACATTTACGGCAGATAGACGTTTGAATAATCGACAGTTTTTGTCCAACTTGAATACATCGACGTTCGACGCACTTACACGGAATTTTTGTAATCGCGAGCTGTTGATAATTCCTAATCGTATTGACTGATTGCGAAACTACCGTGGAAAACTTTCAACGATTGCAAATCATCGAACCTGCAACTTGGTATAACTCAACTTTTGCTTCTGTGCATTTGTATATGATTTCGAACGGGCGATAAATATCGAAATAAATATCGAAACAATTTCTTAAACCTCCGGCGGTGGAGTCCGGGTCTACTCTGACCCAGAGTAACAAAATCGTCGCTCAATTACTCAATTTCCAGCGAAATAATAAAATGAACAGCCATTGCATTAGGAACAAATAGAAAGATCAACGTGTCTTCAAGAATTGGTTAAACTTCAGCTTAACAACCCAGAAATTTTTATCTTTTTGCTGTATGAGCCTATGCATCTTGACGAGAAAATGCCAAAAATCGAAATTTCAAGGCGAGGAATTCAATGGTTCAGAAGTTATGCGTGTCCGATCTGCACGAATGCATGAAAAAAGTTCGGTAGCTGTCTATAGCATCTCACCTCTTGCGCTAAGAGCGATGAAGGTTTGCGCGTGTCTCCTGACCATCACAGGATCCCAGGTACGAGGCATCGGCAGTCTGTTCAGGATGTGCATCAGGAAGTCACCGGGCGTCACTGCGGATAATTCCCACTTCAGCTTCGAGACGACCAGCTGTTCCCACCTCTGTAACAATCGTAGAAAAGAGACGCGTTTTAGATAGCGTGGGCGTGTGTTTTCGGGGTTGCGTGGGAACGAGCATGCACGAGATTACGCAGATAGAACCCCTCCCCCTCCCCCCTCCCCCCACCGTCAGGTTCGTGATCCTAGACGTTGATTTTTATCTGTCTTTCTAGCCGAGATAGTTTTTACGGGGAAATGGTTTTGGGAAATGGTGGCTGACGAACTGGAAATTATAAAAGTGTCACGAAGACGGAGCAATTTGTTTAATCAGACTGTGATTAATAGACTGCTGGTCTTTATGCAAAATAAAAAATGCAAGACGCAGGAGCGAAATCGGTCCTGATCATTATTATTTTTATCTTGCTTCATCCTCATAAGGATGATGCAGAAATCAGGGATAATAAATGAGAAAAATGAAGACAACAGTGAATTCTCGATATATGTCAGCAACACGGGTATTGCCAGCGTCGTGTATCCTACAGGAGACATGTTACTCTCATGCCTCTCGAGCTTCGTAGCCCCTCACGGAGTACACCCTGCGGTGGTGGGGATAATTCCGCGACGTTTATCATAGAGGCCTTGGCGACATATATAGAGAAATCACTGTACTCACATTTCGTTTAGTCGTGCAGCTTGTGATTCGTGTAGCTTGTGCTAGGGACACTGGGACACTTGGACACTGACACTAACAGGGCCGAAGAATAAAAATAAGCGTAATTGTCGATACTTGGATTCGTTGCCTTGAATTTGTTTCTTGTGAGTGTCTATTTGGAGCTAGCAAAAAGCTCTGTCCTCTAATTTGCCTGTGATTGTTTATTGACTTTTGTCAAGGTCTACCTTTGCCAAAGGGAGGGCAATGTCACCCCCTTGGGTATGGGAGGGGTCCGAGGTGGCCGCGTGGTACCCTCACTCGACGGGCCCCGGTAAGGTGTTGTAAACCTGGGCCCTGTAGGGTGTTGTAAACCTTGTCCCTGGGCGCTACCTTAATTGCTAGTGTAATTGGAAAAGCGGCAGACCGAAGGTGAAAAAACGAAATCTGCCGTCCAGATGTTTGATATAATAAAACATCTGTTTCGTCTTGAGACGGAACACATTTCGAAAAACGATCCAACAATTAAGACGCTGTACAACTTGCAAAATAAATCATGGAACGTTCGGAACGATTAAAAATATGAATTCTCTGCGCCCCGTATCCTATCATAACGATGCAATTAAAAAAGCTTCGTTTCGTTGCATATTCCAGCGGCCCGCAGCTAATAAATGGTCTGCGCAGGCTACTTAGCACCTTCTTCGCTGGACGGACAGGATATCCTCCTCTCGTCGGCCATCTTGAATACCTTCATATTAAATGTGATAGACGCCGAGAACATGCGCCGCGCTCGTGTTCGATATCGTTATCAGGAAATTCGACGCACTGCTGGCTTCACACGAGAATCGGTCAAATGTTAATCAAACCTTGCAATTTACGAGTGCGCAACACCAAGTAGAAATGCAAAATAGAAGCAATAAATTTTTGCAGAAAAATTATAGAATTTTTCAGAGGTCGTTGCAGCGAGGCGACCTCAATCTTTAAATCCACGGTGATTTTGACCAGATAAAAAATTTTGGAATGCCCGTAGAATCATTTATAACTCCGTGCCGTGCCGGTGCCCGGGTCTATCTTGACCCAAAAAAAAATTACTCAATTTTCAGTCTAACGAATCTACAAAAATATATATTCTCTGTTGCCAAGGTGTAACCATTAGAGAACAGGCGCAAGTTTAAAAATTATAAACAAAGAAAACCGAAGGAGCGTGAAATAGATCATAAGGGGAGTGGTTAGAAATCAAGAATTTTTCAGCGAAAATTTAGCGGTCTTTTAACTTTGCAAATCGGTGTACCCGATTGTTCCCCGTGTGCTGAACATGTCGGCCAAGACGAAGTCCATTTAATTCCACCGGGTAGCACAACAGAGCTCGTTTCCTCCTCGCGTGTATCAAGCGATCGCCGGTCAGCGTGCACACACGTTTCCACGCGCACACGGGCTCTCCCTACTATGTTTCCACGCCTAACCGCGGATGCGCTGCTCGCTCGAGTACGTCGTAGTACCCTCGTTTTCTCTCGACCATGAAATTACACGGCGGCCATACTACGCGTAGTACTACGTGTCCTTCGGTTTGATTAAATGTCCATTGAATTCGGTGGGTACGACGCTCAAGGCTGTGAAATTCTCTTACGAAACACGCCGCGTGACGTGTGGGCTGCGCGGCACGCCTAATTGCCCCACTCCGAAAATTATCCGGAGCCACTTCAATTCTGTACAGTTAAGTCCCAATGTTTCCTCAATCAACAAATCGTTGTGGGCGTTGACCCCAGAATATATTTTTACGCAATCGTTCGGTCGCTTTTAGTAAATAAATTTTTGTAAACATTCTCAGCTTCAAAAGTAGTCTTACTAATATCAAACTAAAAGGGTTGGAAGAGATCTCTTTGGTCCCTTCTAGGGTTGACAATTATTATGCTGCTGTGTTTTAAACTAATTCAGATTTTTATGGAATAGTTTACAAAACAAACCATCGATTAAACACAAACTGTTGGTTCAAGAATTCTTAAACAATATAAAAAGATTCTTTATGAATCGATTAAAACTGTGTACGATAAAAAAAAATGATTTAACGATAAACAAAACGTACTTGCAGAATAAATACAAGATCTTATACACGCGTAAGAAACGTGGACATGAAAAAAAAAAAGTTTCGAGAAAATGACACTCAGGGAACGTTCAAACACGGACCGCCAGATTCGGCAGTAAAATTTATGTTTTCTCCGGTGGAATATCAGGGAAATGTTTCCCAGGAGGGCAGAACCAAAAAATCTGAGCCAACGATCGCCGGGTGAGAATGAGAATTCCATAGTTGGGGACTCGCGAGTCTTTGTCGCCGCACGCTTCCCCCGCCCGAACATTTTTTAATCTTATCTCCCTTTCCCTTCTCGCCACACCTCCTCGATGAACCTCTTATCCTTGAGAGGGTGGAGCTCCACGCTCGAGTGCGTGCGTACAACACGCTCGTAACGCGACACGCAGCGCGCCGTGAATGAAACAAAGACTAGCGCAGTGGTAGAGCCGGGATTTTTCCGCGGCGACGAGTCGAGTCTCTCCGCCAGTGGTCGTGTAAACGATAGCCGAGACGCGACCGGCTAATACATTCGTTTGTTCGATCGCGCGCGGCCGCCGATCTCCGATTTCAGCGGGGAATGCCGGGAATATGTTGTCGACAAACAATTATCTTCTTCGTCGACAACTGTTTACAGAAATTTTTCCTGTTAGAGAACCCTGTTTGTCAGGTGAAGAACTGGCTGTCCAACTAGACCCAAATTACACCTTTAACACTTTGAACGCCCAACTAGAAACCCCAAAAATTCCATAAAATCAAAGTAAATGTACGATATTGAGTAATCCTAATCAAATTTAGTACAATGAATATATCAACGTAAAAATTCATTTTTAAACCTGCACAAAGAATTCCGTCACCCATACATGGGTTTTTGGGCATTATATCTAGACGGCGGATATGCAAAATAAAAATTGAATTGAAACTAAGAATTTCATTTTTTCCTTAATAGCATTATCAAATCGATGGTAACACATCTGTTCAATTTTCTCACTGTCTGAAATTTTACCTACTCGTTTTCGGCGTAAACGCGTAAAATCCCTGATTAAATTAATTCATTCCCAATTAGATTGCAAATGTTACTGAAAAATGCGCAAGCGCGTCCGGAAATATTGTAAAAACTGTTACACTTTCTCCGCGCGAAAAGTGCTCGGAAGGCCATAAAAATCCAACAACCACATCCCCGGGCGGAGGAAATAATGTTTCCGGGAGCCAGTAGTAAACGGTTTAATAAATCGGTCGTGCAGTAAGTTTGCAGAGAACGAAATCCCGGGTAATAGAAATGGAACGAGACGAATTTAATTACGTCGAGTTTATCGGTCGGCGCACAGTCTGCGGATCGCATGACTCGGAGTCGGGTGGTGCCGATGAAGAGGCCGTGCGTAATATCTCGTCGGACGGTCTCTCGCAGGAAGGACTCTCTCTCGTCACGGAATGCGTGACGGTGCGTGAGTGCGTACTCGGAGAGAGGGAGAGGGAGAGAATCTTCTACGCTCTGCCACGGTACGTTGCGTACGCGAGCGTAAACGTAACGATTCCGCGTGAGAGGCCAACGATCCGAGGAGATACGAGGCTGCTTTACTATTTATAAGTAACGCCGTTGCGGTTTTCTTGATTGTCCAGCGATCGGGCCCTGGCAAGACAAGTCTCTCTCTCTCTCTCTCTCTCTCTCTCTCTCTCTCTCTCTCACTCTCTCTCGCGCGCGCGCGCGTTTATTGTTTCGCCTTGGTATATCTGGTGTCGAGTCCCTGTTAAATGATGCAACGCGGTTGCACCCGAGCATTTGCATTCCCCTACCCCGTTTCTTCCATTTTTCTTAGCTACCTCTTTCCCTCTCGGGACTCTTTCTCGTCGTTTTTGCTTGCGATCGTGTTTTCTTCTGGTTGATTTTTCCCCGATCGGAGCTTCGACTGTCAGCCTGTTCTCACGAGGACGAGTTCTGGAGGCCGGAATGCGCCAACTGTGACGACTATGCGAGCACGGTGCTTCGAGAAATAGTGACATGGAATTCTTCGGTTTTCTCCGGATGATTTTCCGATTTCGGGAGCGATGGTAGTGGGGGATGGACGAAATTTTTGAACACCTGATTATCATAAGATATTCTGGAGCATACTATCTGTTCTTTCTTGACTAAATGTTATTGTTACTAGTGAACAAAGCAGTATACGACAAAAAGGCTAAAATCGGCTACTCACTCATGAATAACACACAGTTAAAATTTAGTTTGAATATGACTAACACTTTCCGAGAAAAAGGCTGCTCAAACTTGAAATGTGCCATTTTCATACAAAAGTGCCATTTTCCTACAAAAGTACCATTTTCCTACAAAAGTACCATTTTCCTACAAAAGTACCATTATCCTGCAGAAGTGCCATTTTCCTACACAAGTGCCATTTTTCTTCAAAAGTGCCATTTTCCTTGAAAAGTTTCCTTCATGAGGTTTTCCTTCATTCTTAACAAGATATTATTACTAAGAAACTCATGAAGAACACACACTTAAAATTGAGTTTCAATATACCTAACACATTCTACGAGTTGAGTGACAGTAAGTGAGTTAATAATTTCTGTAAATGGTTCCAAGTTCTTGATTAGAAAAATGCGAATGTACACTTGGTACCGTGGAAGTAGGTAGGCGGAATATCTCAGCAGGGTCGATATCGTTTTATTACCATTGAATCGAACTTCCTGCTAGCTTTCTACCGGCTCGATACGCGTTATCGGACATGAAATCGAGAGAGAAAGTCGAGGCGAACGGTGGAAAAGAAAGAAGAAGGAGCATACCGTCAGACGTGGAATATTCGAGCTGTACACGTACGGTATCGGTACAGGTGCGAAGCTATGGGTGCTGTAATAAGTATGTAAGCAGTGACAGGGGCGTAATGACGAACGGAGAGGCCACGTGTCGATCAAGGAACAAAAGGAGGCGATTAAAACCCTGAAATTTTCTACAAAATTCTAATGTTTCCTTCTTGTCCTTCCGATTTGTATCTATTAATCGATAACACAATTAATAGATTGCGGAACTGTATGCAAAATAAAAATTGATTTTCAAAAATTGCTTAAATTGCACAGTGTAGTAATTAATTTAACTAACTGACTAACAGTCAGTTAAGAAATAAGAATTGTAATAAAGAAGAGCGATCTGTGAATGTTTATGAAAACGAGAAGAATTTTAAATTGATATATTATACAGTGCTAGTAATCCAGTAATTATGGTATGTTAATCTCGTGTAGTAATTACTATTATCGAAATGGTGGAATATGGAGCATATTGTAATGCACGAAAACACGTTAGAAAGGGTAAAGAACGAAGAATTATGTATTGGGTATTATGTATTATGTATGACACGTCCCAGATGTTTCTGTATTGCTAAAGAGGTAAAAAATTTTCATTCATAACGAGGCACATTTATTCCGAGGCCAGCTAGCGATTATTAGCACAACAAACTCTAACGGCATCGATCATTTTGCAACTGCAAATCTGTTTTCGAGAAAATTTCCTGTGTACTACTAAATCGAATGTACAAATATTTTCCATTAAAATTGTCTACCAAAAATATTTATGACATAACGAAAGTACTTTTAGTTATCGTGGACTAAATAGTGATTCCAGTAATTAAGGCGATTTTCTTTTAGCAGAGAATGAAAAGTTTTTCCTTTTTAAAAAAAGCTGTGACGATTGCAGAATTTTTTAAGTGATCCAGGTCTGTCAAATTCATTTTAATTTCCTGAATTTAATCTCTCTTATCATTGGTTTTTATCTTGCAAATTCGAAGATTTAATTTTCCACTGGTAACTATACGAACGAAACGAATCGGCGAGCATCGGGCGCAGCGAGCAATAGTTCAAGGTACGATCGATGGAAAAATGGTACGAGGAAGACGACACCGTGGCCGTTTCAAAAATCCCGGACTGGTTCGGACCGGTTGACAAAGTGAGAATAGAAAAGCTAATCGCCCGGAGTCCGGAATGGTTGCATTCTACGGGAAGAAAGCGGGAAAAGAAATGAGAAAAATGGCTACTGACCATCGGAAATTCTTTAAAGCCTTTAAAGTGCCGTTTCCATTACACGGAATATAATACAAATTTTCCTACAAAATACAATGCCATCTTTATCAAGTAACACTTTTTTCAAAAAAATGTAGAAATCACCCTAAAACTCCATCTTATATTCGATAATATATTTAAAATGGTCACTATCAATCAGGAATATCTAAGAACCCCTTCGAGCATTTAAAGTGCCATTTCTGTCGTATATAAAATAAATGTTGCATCGATTAAGTTTATAGAAAGATATCAGCAAATATTAAATTGAATGGGAGTCAAAGTTTGACTGGATTTTTTTGAGAATTTCGAGGCAGGAGTCTATGGGACCAGATACACCACTGGGTATTCATGCTCTTGCGGTAGTGCGTATCGTGTGTACGCGTACCTTGCGTGATCGTACACGCATGCGCACGCACCAATGACGCAACGAACGTGCATGCGTGATCCACGTGCAATTTAACCCTCTGCGGTCTCGTCTGACAGGATTCGATACGCCGTCCTTTATTATCGTCGTCGTTGGTTCGGATTAAATGCATAATAATCGCGTCTACCTAATCAAATGATTCGATAACCATAATCGATCGGACCCGATGCCGTTTACTTGGGTGTCACTGTCACTCGAAACTGCGTGTGAAAGCGCTTCCTCCAATTCTTTCTTTTCTTTCAAATAATGAAAGTAAACAAAATTTATTATGCCTGTTCTACGCTGAGTTCTTCAATATTGAAAAATGGAGTACAGCAGACTGCCAAATTTTATGAATTTATAGCGTAGACAAATTTCCAAAAATTTGTATAATAAAAAGTGAAAGAGAAGAAAAAACTACACCACATTTCTTGTTTCAGTCTTTTTGTGTGCAATTGTGTCATTTTTTGTTTCAATTTCTTTAAATTTTTAGAAATTTGCTAAAAATTGAATAGAACAGAACACAGTGCCATTTTTTGTTTCGACAAAATAACAATAAAAAAATGTCTTCCTTTAATGATTTTAGTGAGTTCGGAACAATGCATATGTATAAATTCCCCCTAATCTTTCCACCGTTTCAAATTTTATGTACTCGTTTGTGTAGTAAATAAATAAAATCCTATGTATCCTATTTGCCTGGCAATTTACACGGTTCCCAGGGACCAGGCAATTTTCCTCGAACAATTAGGCACACAGGATCGCGTTCATCGAACTCGAATTGCCATCGCTCTTGTCAGTGACACTTGGCAAATTGTCCGGGACATGTGTTGCGAGATAAGACACCGTGTGAAATCGGATAGCGCGGTACGATAGCGGGTCGCATAATAATTACAGTTATTAATAATAATGACGAAGGACTCTCTCGCGCAGATCCATCGCTTTCCACGGACGACGAATGACGGAGTCATGAATTTTGGTCGTCCAGATGACGTTCGGGGGTGGTATCGGTGCGACAGGTGGCAAACGCGAGGAGAAATGGTACTAAAAATTGGTATAAGCGATAGTAATTTTGTTAGAAGCTCGATCGACAAGCTATCATAATCTGTATCTTGTTAAAATAAACGACACAATTTTTATAACCATTCATACGCGTTTCTGATCTGCCACACGCAGAAGGTACCATTTCACAATCATCCGTTTACCATAATTTTCTGTACACTTATCAATTCCGATTAATCTCCACTTGTTGGGACACCTGAAAACATCATTATCGAGTATTGTTATTAAATCGTTCCATCGGATATTTTCCAGGCGGTCGAGCAAGGTTTCAGGGCCATTCCTCGTTTCCCACTTCGTTTTTATTTGCAGTTCTTATCTATTAGAAGAATTCCTATCTAGTATATATTTCTGCCTGTCCAAATGTTTGAACCCAATCTTTTTCAACTTTTCATCGATATCTCGAACCCCGGATCCCATTTTTCTGCTCTTTTGTAGATAGGTGCCATTTTCGTACGGTTCTATCCCTGGCGAATCGCGTACGTGTGATTTATATTTTCAAATTTTATTTTTCCTAAATAAGTCCTATTAATCAAAGCAAGCACGATTGCAGCATATTCCGGCAACGACGAGTGCAATCACGATAGAAATTTAATTTTTTATTTAACAGATTCGTTATATTCATAACAATATTCTTAGACTTTTCTAATATTTTACCGTCTCATATCTCACCCAGCCATTTTCTTCATAAAAATCCGCAGTCTACAGTGAATTCTCGATATATGTCAACGACACGGGTCTGGCCGGTGACATATATCGTCCAGGAGACATACCCGAGCCATCTCAAGCTTCGTGGCCCTTCACGGGGTGTAGCCCGCGGTAGTGGGGATAATTCCGCGACGTTTATCGTCCAGGCCTTGGTGACATATATCGAGAAATCACTGTGTTCATTTGCATTTTGAGAATCGGACGCTTCGTACGCAACGAGCTAATCATTTTGTTGGTTTGCTGTCCTCGACGAGACCGAATTAGGATCGGTTCGATCGGTTATTGCGACAGCAGCGGAAGGCCGGGAGGGACCGGAGCCGAAAAGACGAGCGCCGGCAGGTCGCAATCAATTTTTGCCGGACCGGAGAGGCCTGAATTCTAGACAGACCGAGAAACTACGACGAAAACGGCTAACAAGACTAACGGACAATAGCTTTCCATGGGAGAAGAAACGCGGAGGGTTACGTCCCTGCCATTACCTGGCCGGTTCCGAGAAACGAGGGTCCGATTTATCTGGTTCGCAATGAGGAATCGATAGGATGTGGCCTGCAACGAGAACGTAGAGGCCGATATATACCGGGTGTATCGGAAAGACTGTCGGAAGAAACTCCGCAGCTAGACTTTATGCGATCATGAGAAATCGAGTAATTTAAAACGGTAGAAGAATTTGAAAAACGCTTCTACGTTATTTTCAATCAGTGAAACACATTAACATCTACGGAGCACTAAAAATGACTACTATACAACACTTTATAAAAATAAGAAGAATGTGTTTGTCCAAGTTTCTAGCCATTTTTTAAATTAATATGTACCTACAGAAATAATTCTATTTCAGGTAGAAACATTTTATTCAGCATAAGGATCCGCTGTCTGTTCATAAAAATTGTATCTTCAAAGAAATTCGACCAACTTGACGTAACTCATTATGATTACAAGGATTAAGGGGGCCGGCAGGCATTTGG
>CM052120.1:1892472-1907884 GCA_028454245.1 Halictus quadricinctus
TAAATTATTCTAGAATTCGCTCTACAGTCTCATCAATGCTCTGGTCTATAGTCTGATGTACGCCCTGCTCTACACATACACTACTACATGCAATTCATACAACTCTGCCATATGTACTGCTCTATACATTCGAGATAAAAATATTCGTAGTATTTTCGAAAACGGTCACTAGCAAGGGGTTAGAGCGTATCGAACTAAACAGCGAGAGAGTTGATCGTCCCGCAGGAACGTTAGGCGAATCGTGTCGGACGTACCCAGCTGCCCCTTGCCATTAGCTATGCAGATCTTGTCGCGTTTCCCTTATTAATAAGCGGGATTAACGAGCCGGGTAGTTTTCCTCCTGCAATTACGTTGCCTATTAATTACCAATTAATTTCCTAGCCGAGTTTCGTCGATTATTAGGCTTGTCACGCATAATTCCGCGACTTCGGGATGCCCGATATAGTCTGCTGCCGACGCGGATGTTGTCGAGCCGGCGATCGTTCTAGCCGATAAGAGGCTGAAAGCACCGGCCAGGCACGCGATAGTTCGGTTACGGTTAATCATACCACGCAATCCACGGCGATCGCGCCGAGTTTCACGGCCGAACCGGGACACCTAAGGACACGCCGAGAGAGCACCTGCCCGCGGTTCGATTAGAAACGACGTGTCCTTCTGGCTCTCGAACATGATCGCGTATAGCCGCACGAGTCGCGTCGGTTATCGCCGGCACGGCTGTGTCGTCGTTCAACTGGAAATTCCGCTTTGCACCCCCTCCAGAGTGTCGAGGAATTTTGAAGGATCGTCAAATTTTCTTTAGCTCTCTTTGCAAACTCTATAACGTGTACGAAAAATATTAAAAATATTACAATATTGCTGTTACACGCTACAGCAGACGTTTTAGCATGTATGGCAATTGATGAAATACGAGTGCACGTATTCAAGGACGAATTAACTTAATTGTAGCATAGCGCTGCATTAAGGGCGTAATTGTGGCGTCCTGTACCTTCGAGTTTGATTAATTTAATTTCAGGCTTGCACGTCGAAAAATTTGGATAAGATCGTCTTTCAATGCAGCTTTTAATTAGGCAAGCGGTATGGCATGTTTCACCGTGGTTTCGAGTTTTGGCTGGGAAAAGTTGGTTTTATGGTTTCGAGAAACCGAGCTGCCCTTGAGGATTTCGATCGACAGACGCCGAAGCCAGAGAGAAGCCTAAAGGGTCTTCCTTGATACGACAAAAGCTGAAAAGAAGGGGTCAAGCTTCACAGCTGCTCCTTCTCCCACTCTGCAAACAGCAGGACGCGGCTCGAATTTGCACGCAGAAGCGCGTGCGCGGGCCTTACGGTGCGCACAGTTTCCGTCCGAAATTATTTCCTGCAAAGAATCGTTCTCCTTTCAATAATAACCAGCGAATAAAAATATGTAAACCGCTTGTACAGCTTTACATCTAATTTTTTCCTTTCAATTATTTATCCTTTTACTTAACAAATATTAATATCGTTGTCACCCGTGACTAGATTTTATGCGTTTGTGGGAAAAATAGGTGAATGAAATGCGAAACAGTGAACATTTTAATCGAATTAATGGACACTTGTCTGTTGTCTTCGTCGAGAGAGTAAGAAAATTGCGTCAAGTTTTGCGGCAACAATTTCATAGCACCGAACCAACCGATCGCTATTGCCCCGATCCTCGAAGATCAACAGGTGACGGTGGTCGGAGCAATTAAAGTGCACCTGGCGCATATCCGCAGAAGCACCGTGTCGGATGTCGCGAGTGGACGTCGGATGTTCGCAGTTTCGTTGTCCAAGTACGTCGGAGTGACGCCGTGAAGTCGCGATTATACTAAACGAGTATTCGAACAGCTATCTCGTCAATCAAACGCGTTAAAACAAACGGAGGCGGTTCAAATTCGTTCGCGTACGCAATATGTTCAAATATAAAAAAAAATCTACACACACTTAAAAAAACGTTGTTTAAGACAATACTGAATTTTTATAAAACTGTTATCTCCGTAAGACACAACTATCATGACAATTTCAACACGATCGTCTAAATTCGATTGTTAAATCAGCAATCTCAAGTTTCCGCAATTTTTTAAAAATCGATTATGCAGTCAAAAATTCTGAAAAAATTCATGGTCGTGTGTGCTATCAGGTAGAACGTTCACGAATTTTTTCGTAATTTTTTGTCAAGCAGAACGGAAGAAACAGAGCATAATTCATTAAACCGTGTTCACCCTACAGCTACCCTTGTGGTGGGGGTGTCGGGGTGAAACTTTCCACGTTTCTTTGGGAGCCCTATCGAATGGTTTGACCATCTTGTCCTGCCCTGATTTAGCATTCTGCATTCAAAAAACAAGGAATGACCTGATACTATGCGCATCCCTTTCCGTAACAGGAAACGATAAGCAACAATAAAACACAGGGTCCGCAAACAAAATGGCAAGATTGAGCAAGGCATTTCTACGACGCAGTTGCCATTACAATCGAACATGAACGTTCAAGGTGTCCGAGGAACAGGTTCGCAAAGCTGAACAAAGATGTCTGTGCGCGAAGGGGGTTGAACCGATCGCTTCCTCCCGGTTGAGAAAGAATCGTCACCGGGACCGGAAGTCGTGCACCTTCCCAGGGATCGCGAGCCCTTAAAACTGCACTCGCGGAAAGGTTGCACAAGTGGGCCCCTCCTCGGTATGTGTGTGTGGGCCCACAGGATACGGCAGTGGTTGACATTAGATCACGCGAAAATATCCATAGAGGCGAATTCCGGCCGGCTGGCTGGCCCAGCGCGCACGGTGCACGCTGCGCGAGAGTCCCAGAGAGGAGGGGAGCAGGTGAGGGCCAGGTGCGTCGGTCGTCTACGTCGACGACGGTATCCTGGGCCCTTTTCAGGGCTGCACCGGGCCCCGGCAACCTCTTCGCGGCCCCGGCAACCTCTTCGCGGCCCCGGGCAGCTGCATCTCTGAATGCGCACCCCTTTTCTTACGCGCAACAGCCGAGAAACCCCGCCGGACCTGCTGCTCTCATCTTCCTCGGTGCATACTGCATTCACGAATTTTGGTGTATACTGCGTTCGACGTTCTGCTCGAATTGACAAATAAAGCCAAATACACAGCTTCGAATATAAAGCAAAATATCTAGCTTTAAATATAAACCTGACTATATATCTTTAAGAACACAATTATTTTCGCACAAACCTGATATGTGAAAAATTTGGGACCGAATTGTCACCTAACTCGTGCACCGATCTCCTGTTTATCAAGTTCCTTGGTCTCTTGTCGCTAGCGTAGAATGTAGAATAATAGAATGCAGAATGTATCGATAAAATAATACCGATTCAATGACGAAACCCTTTCCTGACTTTTTACTTCTACTGGCATATTCGTGACAACTTTCTAATTGAAACGAGTCCAAACACGGCGCAGTTTGGATCGTGTTTGCTCGTTTAATCCAAGATTTATTTGGAACCTCGATTATCCGAACTAATCAGCGTGACACTAGTGTGACGCTACAATTCCAGTGACTATTAAAAATAAGAATGATACATCAGACGCATCTAATTTTAGTATTGACGTATAACGAGAGTGTCTCGGTCGGGTCGCTAACGACCCAGCCACCGCGTCGACAGGGTAAACGAGGCAAGGATAGGCGAGCTTACTAACAAGTTTCGAACGAGCGTGAAAGTCGGCGACTTCGTGGGCAAAATTGTTGTAATTTATGGTGTCAATCTGCCCCCTGGCCCCTTTTTACAACCGATCAACGACCTATCGGAACAGGGGAGGGCCCATTTCCGGGTCGCCATCGTGCTCCGCAATTTCAGCCGGCGTGCGCGTGTGTGTGTGTGTTGATCGATAAACTTTTTCGTGCCTGTTGCACGCGTGCCGGTGCATGTGCATACCAACGGCGTGTGGTGCAGGTGCATCACGCCCTCAGCTAGCACCTTCCTGTTTATTTTCCGATGATTAGTCCACGGCCATTCCTGTTGTTGCTTTTTCTCTGCCTCAGTCCCCCCTCCCCTCTATGTCACTCTCTCCCTCTCCATCTCTCTCTCTCTCTCTCTCTTTTTATTACACGACTCGACGAGCACGAGGTACAACAACCGGCTGCAACAAGTTTATTGCTTCAGGGGCGACGAAATTGGCCCCAAAACAGCAATTACCCTTTCAACGTTTCGACTGTTTTACGCGACGATTATCCGACCCCCTTGCTCACCCCTCACGCTACCGTGTTTTGACCGCTTGTGCTCGCTGTCTGCGCAAGTCCAGTAGACTGTGAAGTCGATTTTTTAGCGTTCTAGTTTAACAATAACACCACCGAACATTAACCCTGGGAACACTTGAACGCTATGAGCCGTCACGCGAAAATCCAAGGGGGCAAACCCACCCCCTTTTTTGGATTTCACAAATTTTTTACGGTACCTTTTATAACACTTGAGTATACTTTATTCTCGATATATGTCAACAATACGGGTCTTGCCAGTGACATATATCGTCCAGGAGATACTATGTGTTACGTTTACACTCCTCTGTGTCCGAAACCTCTCGAACCTCGGGGTATACCCCGCGACGTTTATCATCCAGGCCTGAGCGACATATACAGAGAAATCACTGTACAAGCTTCTACATTGAATTGTTTAATTCTGTACATTTTTAATTCTGCAGCCAGTTCTTCAATACTGCAAACATTTCGTGAAACTTTGTTTAATTTAACACAATTTCGTGCAACTGTAATCGAGACGTGTCGCGTCGACTGTACGTTTGTAGTCTTTGTTCTTAATCTTGTCTTCGCTCTTGGACTTCGAAGGATTTTTTTTTCTCTCAGTGGAAGTTTCTGTGACACAGTGGATCGAGAAACGGACGGTTAAAAAGAGAAAGAGAAAGAGAGACAGAGGCGAGAAAGATAAGGGTAGGCTAGAAATAGACGTTTAGGTGCAAGTGATGAAGATAATGTTCGACGTTTCCGTGAGAGCATTTTTAAAGCATGCACAGAATTATTTAATACCATTCAGAGTGATTACTAGACAGCGGATTTCAAATAAAAATTGTCCTTCAAATTTGCAAGTTGACCTTCATATGTCCTCTACGCTTACAAAAATAACTACTGACAATAAACTCTGCCCCCACACGAAACCATTCAACTTTTGTTCGAAACATTCTCTAGTATCATCAGACATCCTGTACAACAATTTCTTGTTTCAAATATTATCCGGCAATGTCGTTGAGTGATTCTGTTGTTCTCCAAGAAATTTTGATATGGTTTCCCTTCGAGTAATGCGAATTTAAAAAGAAAATAAACATGTGAGCCTGAGGAGGTTGAAGGGCACAATCAGACCTGACAAAATTCACTTTCAGAAGGTTAGCGAACCCTTAGATTCGGAAGGATTCGCGCGCAAAACCACCCTTATTAGGCGAGTTAGACGAGAAGCAGAGTAGCGTAGGCGCCGCGATCGAGCGAGCCGAGAGTGGCTGGAAATTAAATAACGCTCCCCGGTATCAGAGCCGTTATCTATCCGAGCTTGCTTAGGCTATCTCTTGTTTGCCCGGGGAGCCCGCTTTACGCGCGTTCGTGTTCTCGAAAAGCGGGGAATTCGTGGCGCGAGACTGGCCATCGATCCTCCTGGGTTTCCTCGCGAGGAAGTATTTAAATGGCTCGGTCTTCGGCGATAAGGTAGAGTGACTACATTACCGACAAAAAATGGTTTCACGTGCCTCAAGATTTCGTCCTTATACAAGAATATTTTGTCGCTGGTAAATGGCTCATTCGAAAGAGGAAGGTTCTGCCGAGATTATGCAGATATTTGGTAACATAAGCGTTCGAAGTAGGCCAAAAGTTGACTTTTAATGCCATTGGATGAGTTTTCTGGATGAAATCGAGAGCAGCGCGCACTAGAAAATATCTCCAGCTACGAATTCAGCTATATTTTGTCTTGATTCTCTGCGAAATAAAGCGAAAAACTTGAAGCACGTTTCTGGCGTCAGAATGCATAATATCGATAATACAGAGCAAAAAGTGGTGACAAGTTTAGTCAGAGACTTAAGACCCGTCGGATCTTAAGTCTGTGTCTGAAGGCTGTGAATTGAAATTATTAATTAAAAAGTCACGTGACTATCCCGGGCCCTTAAATGGCTCGGTTTCCAGAGCAGACGCTCGGCTCGATTCTTTATTTGCGAAACACTCCGGTTTCCCTGACGGTATGTGCTCGCGCGATTTGTTACTCGACACCGGTGCCGTTTCGGCGCGCGAATTATGCGTCCGCCATTGATAGAACGCGGCCGTGTGCTGCTTTCAGAGAATTTTCTGGTTATTGTGCTCCAGAGACATTTATTATTGTATTCATAGAATTTGATCGGGCTGCCATAGTAACAGAAAGACAGTCTTTCGAATCGCATAAATGTCGCTGAACGTAAAATATCTATTCCTTCAAAAATTCAGAAAACAGAAAAATAATTTTAATTTTGAATTTGCCGAACTTTTGAAATTTCACTTCAACCGGCAACAGTGAGCACCCGAAAATTTTTTGGAAAACAATAGTCGCCATTATCTGTTCGCTAATGTTTTCTTTTTTCGCGAACGTCCTCTTATTTAACAGTGCCATTTATATTTTAACTGGTCTAAATTGGCATCGAAGGGGAAACGGATGTTGGAATTTTAATGTTTGCAGCATTCGTGACATCGCGGAACAATAAAATAAACCATTTTAGGGAACTTAACGCCTCGGCATTCTTGTCTTTACATTAGCACTGTGATGATAAAATCCGCAACGAAAGGAGTAGTTCGTATTTAAATCTTTCTGAAAACTAGTTCGTGAAATTGTGCATTTGCATAAAAATCCGCAGTCTAACGATGACTCACGTGCTCGATGGAGCTGCATAACTGCGACGGGAAAAAGGTGCAGTAGAAGCTCGGTTACCTGAACACTGATACCTTTTTTCGTCGAAATGATATAGCTACACTGCAGCTCAAAAGTTTGAGATTATTTTTGACGAGGATAAAAGTTGGTTTCTTTTCAGTAGAACGTGAATGAACGAAAACTATAATATGGGATTTTATGTTAATACCGACATCTGTGAATTGTGATAAAATTTGCAATTATCGCTCTAAATAAAAGTAAAAATATTTTCCAGAAAAAACAAATTGTTTAAGAAGAAATTAATGCGTTGGGAAGAAACAGAAACAATTGAACACGCAATGGTCGTAATCCTAAATGACTGAACACACAATGCTAATAATAATGGTGATAATTAATTGAATATCTATTTAATTTTGCAGTTATACCATATTTCTTTGGAAAAACGGGTTGTTCTAAAATAGATGGTGTCACTGGCTCCGTCCACGTGTCTCACCATAAAAAATCGACAAAATTGTGTAACACAGGCCACACACAGTTGTGTCTATGCGCTCCAACATAAATAATTCTATTCTCGAATCATCGAAACCCTCGAGGCACGGAAATTTAAAAAAATTTCGGTGACCAATATGTCAGTCTAAAATACGGCTCCACGGAAGAGGGATCGAGAGATCCATTCATTTCACACTCGAGTCACTGAACTAACCGATTCCGACTCCTAAAACAAAGTAACACAACTGTAACTCTTACCAAGTAAGTGAGAGGATGTAATGAATGAATTTCTGCAAATTTTACAGCAATTTTTAGAGCAATTTCACTTCTACAGTAAATCCTTTTTCTATTCATTTTGAATCTACAGTAAATCATTTTTAGAGCAATTTTTAGAGCAATTTTGCCTCTATAGTACATCCTTTTTACAGCAATTTGTCCTCTAAACTAAGGAATTTCTACAGCAATTTTGCCTCTAAAGTTAGGAATTTTTAGAGCAATTTTATCTCTAAACTAAAGAATTTTGGAGCAATTTTTCCTCGAAATTAAATCATCTTTAGAGCAAATTTTGGAGCAATTTTGCCCCTAAACTAAAGAATTTCGGAGCAAGTTTTCCTCTAAAGTAAGGAATTTTTAGAGCAATTTTATCTCTATAGTAAATCTTTGTTAGAGCAATTTTGCCTCTAGACTAAAGAAATTTTAGAGCGATTTTGCCTCTAAAGTAAATAATTTTTGGAACAGAGTCTCTGACGCATTATGCAACAGAATGAAACGACAGTAGATATTTTCTCATCACGACAAAAACAAGGTATGAAAACGGTTAAACGTATTTATCATTTCTCGGTAACGATATTAATAGAGACTCAAGACTCATCGATGCAGTACGGAGAAAAACGGACGCATCGACGTCGCATAAACTGGAAGAGGACAACTGTTTTCGATAAATCAGATCTGTACAAGGTTTTGCAATTTCCAACGCCCCCAATGACGCCTCCAGTCGCACAAATCGAACCCGAAAACTATTTTCAGCGAGCCGACAGTTTCCTCGTGTCACCATGACTCACAGAGAGCCGATCAACATCGTACCTCAACGAACGCACTATTTCTTTTTCCAAGACGCTCTAATTTCCGTTCAGAAATCCCCAACATTTCTTTCAATTTTATTAATTCACTGACAGAAAAACCTAACAAAAGAACTGCTCGAAAAATGTGGATAACACGCTGGAATATTTTAACAACTTTCAAGCCGTCGATCGCTCGATTAATTAAGCTACATTCTCGATATTAATTTATCAAAACAATCTCGAAAGCATGTTGAATTCCGACAATAATAAATTCCGGACGATTAGATTAGCAATTAACGCTTTTTCCAAGTGGAAAAAGATTCTGAGTTTGTCAAGTTAAAAATAAAATATACTTTGTTTCAAAAGTTTAGAACTACGAAACGCGATCTCTGGTTAAAAGAACTGAATTTTGTTAAAGAATTAATTATGAATAATGGGCCACGTTGCGTCGGGTGATAATCGATAAGAGTATCGATAGCTTCTACGTTTATCGTTGATACTGGATTGGGCCATTTAATAGTGGCCACGAGGTACCGACAGGAAAACAAAAACGTTAGCGCTCCGTTTCACTGATTTCGCCAAATGGCCACGAGAGAGTTACTGTACCGTAAATTTTCCCTATGAAAGTTTCATGGCATTACCATGCGCGATCGATACGCAGCGCGATACATTTTAACGGGAAAAGTAAATTCACCGAACAACCGGCTGCGTGACCCAGCTGACACTTGACTCGATATCGTGATAAAACGCTCGATAAATTTCTCAGGCTCGAAATCGTGATCGAGAGAACAAGAAATTACGGTTTATTCCATCGGGGACCATTTTCGTTTTCCTTTGTTGCAAACCTTTGCATTAAATCCAGAAAAAATATTCTATAGCGAGTCAATGTTTCCGATAAATGGCACACATATGCAATTTCTACCATGATAGACATTTTTAGTGTCCCAGGTCATTCTTTAGTTGTAAATCTCAATTTTGATATTGAAGTTCCAACTTCCAAACTGGTGTATTCGGATACAGAAAAAATAATAATTCAATAATTTTTTCTTCTGGTAAATAAAACAAAAATTGTAATTTTTTTTCAATTGAAATATTTTAATTTTGAATGTCACAGTTCTTAGCTTGCAAACTTCAAATTTTAAATTAAAATCTGAGACTTTGTAAATGTTTTACCACGTATTTGTCACGCTGTATCTTTGAATTGTATAGTTTGCCACAAGAGGATATCTTTCTATCAGACAAAACTGCCAAACAGACGAAGGTCCGCCAAAAAACCTACTTGCGATAGCACTATACCTGAAACTTATCGCCGACAAAGTACAATTAACGATAAGCCTCGGTAAGTTTCATTAAGGCAAAGTGAAACGTGAGAATGTTTGCCAACAGGATTTTCATTTTTCCCTAAAACGACGTTCGTGTATTTGCAATAACTATCTGCGATTCTCGAAGTCTACCATTAAATATTTATTATTTACCAATCCCAAATATTGACCACATCGTTCTCTCTGTTTAAACAAATTCTCTGGTGAGCTGTCCGTAATAAGCATTGAACGGAAAAGCATTTGTAAATGAAAACCATTGGAGAAACACTTAATCAAAAAAACTATTTGAAAATCACAAATTACAGTGAATTCTCGATATATGTCAGCAAACGCTTGCCAGCGTCGTATATCCTCCAGGAGACATACCCAAGCGGTGCTATGGTCACACTCCTCGGTATACACCGCGGTAGTGGGGATAATTCTGCGACACTTATCATCCAGGTCCTGGCGACATATATAGAGAAATCGCTGTATTTCGAAATTCACCTTGATTTCAACATTTAAAAAGTTTTGAGAATCCCTACGGAGTTAGCTATCCAAGCGAAAAAGATGAAATATTATGAAAACCAGGATTGGAACAGAATCCCTGTCCCCGGACTTGCATTATGATCTCCCGGCAGCATCATCCATAACAGTCAGCGGTGGCTATTAATTGCTCACCCCCCATTTCGAGTCCCAACAGGAAATACGACAAGAGCGAAAGGTGGTGCACTTACCCATAAGTCATCCAGGGTGATGGAGTTGTCCGTGTGGAAGACGAGCACTTCGGCGGTGAGCGGCGCCGATTCTCGCAGCTTCGAGGCGAGAAGCAGGCAGGCGGTTCCCAGCAGCTGCAGCTGCGACTTCCTGATCGGGCAGATCGAGAGGAACCTGTCGACGTAGTTCATCGAGAGGGGAAAGACCTCGTCCTGGCACTTTTGCTCCTCGCATACCTGTCACCGATCATCGAACAACAGATTAGAATCGTCGATCACGGACCTCCGCGACTGAGCATCGTACTGGGTGATTCATCGGCTGATACACTGTTCTCTTCGTAACTGTCGTATTCTCTCGGGTCTGCCGAGCGACAGTTCTAGAACAGCTACTACATTCTTTGTAGTATAAGGAACGTGGACAGAGGTAACGATTGAAAAAGAAAGAGAGACTGAACTCGTCCGCCAGCTCGGATTTTTAATTACAAAAATCAAAATTCCTTCTTCTTTGGTTTTTCGTCGACGAAACTTTTACCATCGTATTCGTCTGGTTTTTCTGATTAAAATGACTCCAAACACGATATAATTACGATCATAACTACATGACATGACATTTACGGTGGAGATACGTGAATTCTTAATATCGCTTGTTACGCAGGTAATTGTGATCGTATTTATATCGTGTTTGGTGTCGTTGTAATCAGAAAAACGAGACGAACATAATGGTAAAAGTTTCATTCAAGAAAATCAAAATTTTTAAAATTTGTAATCTCTTCCGTCGCTTGGAATTTAGTATGCAAATTCAAGCTATATGTTAGAATCGTATCTTTGCTACGTATGGCGTTCAAAGATTAGAACCAAGGAGCTAGGGGGTTGGTTTTAGGAATTTATTGATCCGGGGTGAGTTTATCCTCTCTAGTTTTTATTCTAGCCCACACTTAGGGGACTCGATGCCTGTTAGGGCACTGTGTACCTGGGCTTTCGCCGATTGGAATGCGGGCTCTGTTATGTTACCTGCGCTTCTGAGAGACCCACGGTAGACTTCAGGAATACGAAGCACTAATTAACGCCGCTCTCCGGTGTTTAGCCAATTTTCGTTGAGGCTGTTAAAGCCGATTGGTATTGTCTTTGCTTCGGTGAGATGATCGAGGTTTACAGGTAATTAAATATTTATAACAGACCCGTGGGAAGGGTATCGCTTCGGTGGACACGCGGAGTTTCGTTATTTTGGACACGTCTTCCTTTTGGAAAATGTGCTCACCGTTTTCGAATACGAATTAGGAGAAGAATCCCTCGCTGCATACGACAATAAATATCGAGTTTGTGAAACAATTCTTAAACGATGTAAATTCTACGAAATGAGTTTCTTAAAGGAATTGTATTAGTTGAAAATATTCAATTTTTGACTGCCTCTATTACCTAATACCTGTGCTTCCCTTAATACCCCTGGCTACTATTACAATACCTATTGTCAACGTTTCGTTAACGTGAGAATACCAATACCAAAACCATTAGCATTTTTTAAATGACTCGGGAGACCCGCAATTTCGATTTCTCGAAACAGAAAATATATGGCATAATTAACGTTATCAACGGAGAACGAGCGACGAGGAATCGGTTATGGCGGAGGGGACACTCGTTTCTGAGAACAAGTGCAGAACACAGCTCTAGGAGAACGTGTAGGGGGTGCGTCACGGACCGGATTTCCTCTCTTGAAAGTTAACATCGCGGCTTTGGCTAATCGATCACCCTGGGGCACAGGTCGGAGACCTCGGTTTTTGTTTTCGAAGCGTTCTCGAGGAGAAGATACAATCGATACTGTCGATGCTGAGGAAGGGTGTAACGAGCTTTCGACGTGGAATGGAATTCCTGCGGTTCTCAGTTCGAGTTTCGCTCGAATTTCCAACGAAATTCTCTTTTGTCATATTTTGTCAAACTTCTATCAAACTAAACAAACCATACAATCATATAAATCTACACCCACTTACCAGCAGTTATGAAATATAATTGATTTTTCCATTTTACATAAAAATTCCGACAAAATAAACGAAACACAAATGTTTTTATCTCATCTCTTCGATAACTAACAAATACTCGTGACGTTTCTCCGATTAAAACGAGTCCAAACATGACACAATTCGGACCATGTTTTCATGTGTAATTCACGATTCAGTGGAACCTCCTTTATCCGAACCGATCTATCCAGTGGTTTATCTGACCACTATCTGTTGCACAAACCTGTAAATGTCCAACCAATACGGTATCTATATTTCCTTTATCCGAGATATCATGTTCCACTGATTAGTTCGGATAACAGAGGATCTAAAGTATCGCGAATTGAACGAGTAAATATTATTCGAATTGCGTCGTGTTTGGACTCGTTTGAATCAGAAAAGAGTCGCGAATATGATAGTAAAAGTTTCATAGAAAAATAATTAAAAGCAACGAAAGTTTTATCAACCTTTTGTTTACTCGTAGGGGGTGACAGAACAGTGTCCTACACGATATAAGTAACATTACGGTCCCGAATTTGTCACGTACATCGAGATCAGTATTTCTGGATACTATACCCCGGTTATGGATGCACAGACTTCTCTTGTTAGGTAGAGCCACGCACCCTCGAAGACTGGCGCGGCGTTTAATCGATGATAGGGTGCGGACTATTATTTCGTTAAGTCGTTGGTACTAATTGGTCGTGGTGCGCGCGTCATAAAGCAATTACGGGAAGGGGTGTTGGGAAAAGGGTAGGAACGTTGGTCACGGTCAATAAGTTCCCCGCACCAACAGAGGCACCGGCCGTTTCGTATGGCTGCGCATACCGGTCAAAAGCAACCGGTGGGATCTCATTTCTGTGAACCCTCGGTGGAAAATTTCGGTCAACCCCTATTCCGGAAATTGGGGTGCCGGCCCTGCCCACCACGCTACGAACACTTCGGAGACCCTGCAGTTTACCGGATCTCATCCAGATCGAGATTATGTGGGTTTATTCGCAGTTAATTGGTCGGCTTGAAATATTGCCGCGGGGGTGGCAATCGGACAGATATCTGTAGCTTAGCTTTCCGAAACTGATATTTTGTGTATTTTCACACTCCACTAATTTTCGTAAAATTTAAGACTTTATTCACAAATGTTTATATCAATGGTTCGGATAATCGAGGGTTACACCGAAACGTCAACCGCACGATCAAAAATGCTCCGAACTATGTAGTGTTGGGGCTCATTTTAACCAGAAAATTGTCACGAATATGATAGTGAAAGTTTCGTAACAAAATAATTAAAAACAATCAAGTTTTTTTAACATAAGAGTACTTCAACTAGTGGGAACTGTTTCTAAAAATCTTTCTTAAATCGATTCGTCAATTGTCCAAAGTGATATAATTTAGAAAGGCAGTTCTTGGACAAACGTGTTTCTCATTACCGAATTAAAACGACTTTATTCGAGTGACGTCTGCGCGAAACGATCGTATGAAATCGGATTAATATATATTCGCGATCTGGAAGTCTGGAAACCCGAAACGGATGGGGCACGTTTAATTTGATGTCCGTTTAAAATTGAACAGCTAAAAGGCCATTTATTTCGATTAACGGTCCTCCCGCGATCGATAAAATACCTTGAAATAATTTCTCTTTTGACCCCGCAAACGTTTCTCGGCGTTAAATGTAATAAATGTGTTTATTATTCGGTATTTCGAGCGATTTATGCGACGATTACTCGTCTTGAAATTATAATGCGATGTGGATGACTATTAGGTCGTCCCCTAAGTTCGTGCCGTTTACTCTTGTACCATTTGAATTCTAAAAATAAAATATGTAATCACCCTTTCATTCCAGAACCTCATCTGACCTTTTTGGCAAAGACATCATAGCATCACTATAAAATTTCTGCGGTTTTTCACTAAAATACTTTTCAATGGTGAATAATATAAACATATCCGCGGCACGAACTTATGGGACGATCTAATATAATCGCTGTTCTCTTCGACTTAATGAGCTCGGCAGAAAAGTTTCGTCTCTGTTGAATAAACAAATAAAATGAACAATCTTAGCGATTTCCACGATAAAACGTAAATGAAAATGGACGGTGGAACAAAATGGAACAAAATTTAAAGAAGAAATTAAATAATTGAACCCATCTGTTTAAATTTTTTAGCTTGTTCGCTTACAAATTCGATTGTTTTAAGTAGCGCACAATTTTTCTAATAAATTTTTACCGAGTTGAAAATTCCGCATACTCCATTTCACCGTACAAGCCACCGGTTCAGAAAATGGATCTGGGAGCTCCGAGATTAATAAAGTCTTCCAAAGGAAAGTAAAAGGAAGAAAGTGATTTACAACACAGCGCGCTATAGTGAAAGTGAATTCAGGTATTAAACACCCCCGGGTCTGGGTCCCAAATTTCCAGACTGTTTCAACATATTTTCGAACCGATCATATTACCGAGAAGGATAATGCATTTTCCGGATATTCAAGGTGGCCGTTTCTAAGAACTCGCTCTGGCCCTAACCGTACCCTCCGAGGGTGCCGATTTATGGCCGTTTCTCCGCAGTTAGGCGATGCCTGTCCCGCAGATGTGTCCGCTCCGTAATTAGATCTACCGTTATCGTAATCCTAACTCCTGCAAAAAGCGCTGAACCCGCATAGCAATTGCGACTGCATAGAAAATTACCCTACTTGGGCGTCCCGAATAACAACAAACATAAAATTTATTCATACTGATAGACAAAAATCCCGTAAAACCTACCTAACGAACGAAAATTAACATTTATCTTTAATATATTTTAATATGTATATATGTTTAATATATTAAAAGTGAAAGTATATTAAAAGTAAAAGTGACTATTTTGCATTACTTTATAAAAATAACGGGAAAAGTGCTACCCACATTCTTAGCAATATTTTTGAAATAATATATACCCAAAGAAATAAATTTGTTAAATAATTTCTCAGGTACGCATCCTTAGAATCTTAATAATTTTAAATTAAAAATATTAAAACCCGTCATTTAGACGGAAATATAAGAGT
>CM052120.1:1915656-1930511 GCA_028454245.1 Halictus quadricinctus
CGAAAATTAAGCTGAACGAAACAGACGAGCTTCAGAGTCTGTTCAAGCCATGAATGCTGACATGATCGGGGGTCCTCAGTCCCGCGGACTCATTTAAATATCAGCGGCTTCTCTTGATCGGTTCGCACATTTCCGCCAAAACGCAAAGCAGTTCCTGGAAACAGGTGTAACGATGCGCGATCATGTTTATCGTGTCCAGGAGTTCTTTTAGTTTCGGAGCCCGCTCCGCGAGTTTGCCACAAGGTTCGCTGGAAACGTCCGTTAAGGTATAAGTGGCATTCCATTCCTCAGGCAGGATTGCTTCTGCCGAATGCGCGGGACTTGTCTCTCGATTGGCTGGGAACGAAATCCCGGGCGAGGTCTTTATAAAAATTCCGAAAAAGAATTCCCCAAAGGAGCTATCTCGGTCACTGATCGGCCATTAATTGATGGGAAAGGGCCACCACGCTGACCAGACAAATCCGGCATTCTCCCCGTAATTGAATCTTATAAATAAATTGGACCGGTCCTACGTTCGGCTTTATCTCGAGAAAAACCGTTCTTCCGCGCGAACTTCGATCTTTTGATGTTCGGGCATCGCCGCTTAAACAAATCCAAATTTTGTTCACTTCGAACGACACAAATTCGTCACGATAGACGTCGAAGTTTAAAACAGTAGAAAGATCTGTGAACTCACAGTAGAATTATTCTATAAATTTTAACACGAACCAGGGCATTATAAATGGTTTTCGAGATGTACAACCAGGGCATTATAAATGGTTTTCGAGATGTACACCTGCGCTCGGTGCTCGTTTCTTTTTTTTCCGCTAGGCTTGTGTACGCGCGAGGCGGAGGTCGAAGGAGGGACAGTGGAGGAGCGTCTCAAGTTGTTTTGGAAGAGTTAATTTTAGAGCGAGGAGTCGAACGAATAAGAATCGAGCGTTGTGTGTAAGCTAGTGATGCTTCAGAGAGAGAGAGAGAGAGAGAGAGAGAGAGAAGCCTGACTTCGTAGATTCGCGATAAGGTAGAGTGACCATGTTACCGACAAACTTAGACAAAATATGTGCTCAACTTTCCCTTCTTATATAAGCATATCTTTAAAAATCCTATGGATAGACATTCAGTAAATAATGACACCTAACCCCGGGCAGTACGTACACATCTCTGCTACAATAATGATTACTTAACGATTACACTAAATTACATTTTGTTTTCTGATATCGTTGATTTACAAATAACGCAGAATCAAAAAGTATCTTTTCAATTATTTCACACTAACCACGGTCAAAACGAACGGTTGTCTATTCCACAATTATTGAAATGATGAAGACAAAAATCGTACAAAGTTTAAGTAAATTCAATATTGTCCCTTCTATAAGACGTGTCGCTTTTATATGATTTTTGCTTGGCAGGGTTCAGTGTTGAGGAGAGCCTCAAGTGTTAGGAGAACTTCCACGGACAGACCTCGGCCGGTGTTAATTGATTATCGGAGTAATTTATCCAGCGATCAATGCCGATAATCGCCGCCTCTCTGCGTCACGTTTCAATTCGGTCGGGCTTACGATTCTGCCACCGTGGCGACGACACTCTCGATGAAGGAGCCCCTCTTGGCCGAACGTTATTTGGCTTATCTGCTCCGTAAGTGGGCGTGCTCGATAATTCCGTTGCCTGCAGCCCTGACCGTATGATTTATACGTCGGTGCATAATGTGTCGCATCCTTCGATGAGCCTTCCGATTGCATAAGTGAGCACCGGGGTTAGGCGTCGCGACTGCTCGAAGCCTCGACGTGGCGCCAGCCTCTCGTATTGTACGAGACTGTCCACATGTAGCGACGCAGCGCGTGTATCGCTCCGACAGCCGGATGGATGTTTGCTCTACGACCCCTCTTCCCTCTCGATCTTGCAACAATGCGAAAAGCCACTTTCAAGCGCGTTTCACCTTCGGGCTCCACCGAGCAATAAATGACCAATCAGAGACGTTGATAATTGTCCACGATCGAGGCTAATTTCGATCCGACCTTGGCAGCCTTCTCATAGATAATTCCCGAGTTAGAGTGGCCCGCTGGCTCCGTTTATGCTCCCGCGAATTGATATTTTTATTAGACACATTTTTGTCTAAAGACAAACGGACCACTAAAAGTGACTATTTTACATTGCTTTATAAAAATAACAAAAATGTGTCTATCCAAATTGTCAGCCATTCTTTTACAATATATACCCAAAGAAATAAATTTGTTAAATAATTTCTCGGGAATAGCTCTTTACAATTTCAATCATCGGAAATTAGAAATATTAGAACCCGTCATTTTGACGGGCCCCGTATTTATTCGTCACTGTTTCTGCTCATTTTGTTCTGCAACGCAGCGTTCATTTTATTATTTTATTTTAACTTATATTCTTCTAATGTCTCTTCAGTTTTGGAGTCCCAAAAATGTTGCGATTCCTCGGGTAATTTGCAGTAACTTTGTCCTTTGAAAAAATATTCTCCACAGCTTCGTTGGGGAGTTATTAACGAAACACAAGGACCAATCAGAGCGCTGCTAGAGACGGATTCCAGCGCGGCGTTGTCATTGGCCGAACCGAAATCCGTCCGCTGTAGCCGCGCTCTGATTGGTCCGTGTCTTTCATTGGTAATTCCTTAACGAAGCCGCGCGGAACATTTTCGCAAAGGAAAATCACCTGTTTCGAAGAGGTAGAACATTTCTGGGACACCTTGTGTAATTCGTTGGTCTTCACAGCTATACCGATGCATCAGCGAACCAACGCTCAATTACAGCGTTGTAATTGATTGTTAGGCGGCGTGAATCTCCGCTCCTACAACAACAACCGAAGCCCACGTATAACAACGGGCCAAGATTAGCCGCGATCCCTTTCCAAATAGGTGAGAACACCGGAAATGATGGTCCCTGGTTGAACAGAAAGCGGACCGCGCCCCTAATCAACGTGAAGTCGATCTCATTACCCGGTCAAACGGCGATCACAGTTCCCGTGGATCAACCCGTGAATCCACGGCAATAGACTCTGTTTGGACACCTCGAAATGCGTGAACCGTAATCATTGCATTGTCGACAATTTTCGGGCCGGGTTTTACAAGGGCTGGGCCCGCAGCAGCGGCAGGACTAAAAGGATTCGGGGTTTGGTTTCACCCTGGAACGGGAAACCAGAATTCCAGCTGATGGGGGCCCGGGTACCTGAACCGTTAATGACCCACGTACCTGTCTCTTCGGGAAGCCTTCGAGCAATGGCCGAACATTGTTTCCCCCGTGGGGCGAGCAACCTCAAGGGTTGCTGAACGACAATAAACCGGTACAATGCCCGGCAAGGCTCCGGCACCGCCATTCACCCGAAAAAAGGATCTTCGACTTACCGTCGGATTTACTGCTTGGATTTACTACACGACGGGAACACGCTTCCCGATATACCTTCTCCGATCAGCTGAAGGGTGTCCCGCTGCGAGCCAAGATCTACCTGGAGCTGAAGAGGCCCTCAGATAGTTCAGAGCGAGTCCCGCGAGTTTGCTTTCGGGTATCCTTGGTGTAGAAGTAATTAAACGACGGCGATTGGGAATCCTTGTCTACAAGGACCTCCGCCTCGAGGACTTCCTGTGCCCTTGGGGCGAATGTCGGTGACCGGAGTGATCTACGGCGGCGGGTGTAGAAAGTATTCGTACTACGAATCTCGTACACTATTTAAAAACGAGTTTTCTTCAAAATTGGATCACATGGCTTAAATGTAATGTAACTCATTATATCTTAAATAAACTACATTTTGATTTGAATTCATATTATGTATATATATAATTTTTTAAAAATAAAATTTCTCTAAATTTTTTAAACAACAATACATAAATTTTATATATTAGTTTATCTTAGCGTGGAATATCAATTTAATAAACAAGTTCCTCTAATAAGTATATGAAGCCGCCAGAATATTTTTTTGAATTTAAGAATTAGTTTACCGGGTAATATATCAATAATTTTTTTGAAAAATTTTTATTGGTCTCAATTGCAAAGAAAACAATAATCGTCACAATTTTTAAGTCTTTTATCTTTGAAAATGTTCTCCCTTGAAAGGGGTGATACATGGGGTCATTTGAAGTGACTTTCTCGGCTTTATTTATTTAAAAATTTTCTATCTGAATTCCAGCAAACTGGAGTGTGAAAAAAATGTTTGTCTCTTTCTTAATATTGTCGTTGTTTTTATACCTGTTCATTAAAACTATTTACACGATAAGGCTAAGATATAATTAACGAAGCTAACACTACGACGGTAATCGCCGTGGTAAACTAGACTTAATAAACTAATCGCTCGACTTGAGAATATAAAAGACGGTTCTGTAATAATTATGTCTGTATGCTCTGTAGCTGTCACGGCTCTGTAACGCCTGGCTTTGTTTTTCGGACGCGTCCTACTGTCTTATTCGGTTCACCTCGTGGAGGTGAATCCGCGGGTCTACGACCTCAGTTCAAAATATTGTAAGCTGGCATGTAGACGCGCTCGCTGACTCTGGCCCAAGTGCCCACACACTCATACCTACACACATACTCGCACGGATACACGCACCACTACTTCTCATTCCCTACAATACAATTTGCAAGTAATATAATCGTACTTTTAAATTCTTTTAATAGTTTTACTGTTTTAATCCTTAGCACTCGAATGGCGATTCTAAGGCGCCACTAAAAATTGCTGTGTCATTATTCAAAGTATTTTTTACATTATTCAGTTTGTTTGTATTTAATAAATTACTGAACACTTCAGTATTGTACGAGTAAACTGCACCATTGCCGTATATACAACATGAAAAAACTTATTTTTGCCGTAAGTGCACAATATCCGCTGTCTAGTTATTAACGAAAAATATGAAAAGAAATCAATGTTCATGTGACTCTCTTGTAATTAACGTAGTTTTTATTTTGCATAAATATCCGCAGTCAAGTCCTAAAATAGTTCTTAGTTAATAGAATGTAGCCAGTAATAATTCTTCAATTATTTTAATCGTAAAGCGGACAGATACGTGAAAATTCATTTCAAGGAAAATATCGTGCAAGCGAACTTGTATTTTGCACATATGCTTGTAACGATGGAGTAAATATTGTCGATGTTTTATTAAATATTGTAGGGTCGAGCATTGTCGCATCGTGACAGGGATGGTGCTCCATAATACGGTATTAAATAACCACACCCTTTTCACGATCTCCCGTAACTAAATCTATGAAATACTGGCGCTTATCATGCACCGTGTTGATAAGTACTTCCGCTGCTCTTTGATAAAGGAGCGCTCGATACGAAGTTCTAACGGCGTTGTTTGTAAAAATGGGGGCTTTCATTGCGCCCGTGTCACAATCTGGTTCTATCGTTTATCGAATGCCTAACGGTCACTTTTTCCACCATGTTCAAATGACGTTTGCCCATCTCCTTGACTCGTCTGTGACGTCATATTACTAAACAAACAGCGCCGGGTACAAACTCAAATTCTTCCGCGATATCATTCTCCATGAATATTTAAACCGGAGCGTCTTTAATCTTCAATCTCGGAAATAATTACTAACAATACAGTTATTTTTTTTTTCAGCATTATTTTTAATCTAAAATTGTTAAATCAGTCACATTCACTTAAAAATAAACTTTAATCACCAGAAGTGTGATAAGAATATCATGTGAGATGATTGAATGCCCCCCCCAAAAAAAAAACGTTTCGAGATTATTTTTTCCCCCGTTACAATTAATTATTACACCAACAACAGTCTAATAATAAATTAAAAACCAAAGTATGATAGCGTCGACGGTTACTAGACGAATTATAAATCGGATCTTTTAATGGACGAATCAAAACATTCTTCAGGAATTTTAATAAATATTTTCGAAGGTCGAAGCTTTTTCGCAAACGTTTCTCCTTATTTTTCCCTCATTCTGCAACATCTAAGCTATAATTTAAAAAAGTTTCGTTGACCTATCCCAATTCTACTAAAAGTTCTATAATTTTCTCACAAAATGACCGACAACTGTTTAGTGCCAAATGGACTAAACCATTCTGGAGAAGGACCAACCTCAATAAAAATTTCCAAGGTCAAAACTAATTCGCCAACTTTTGTCTTTATTTTTCCCATATTCTGCAACATTTCAGCAATAATTTAAAAAAGTTTCATCGACCTATCCCAATTCTACTAAAAGTTTCTATAATTTCTTCACAAAATGACCGTCAAGTGTTTAGTCCCAAATGGACTAAACCATTCTGGAGAAGGACCAACCTCAATAAAAATGTCCAAGGTCAAAACTAATTCGCCAACTTTTGTCCGTATTTTTCCCGCACTTTGCAACTCTCTAGCTTCAATTTAAAAAAGTTTCATCGACCTATCTCAATTCTACTAAAAGTGCTATAATTTTCTTTAAACATCCCCGGCGATAGTCATCGATGCTTCGTTCCGTGTAACCGCGTTCGTAATTAGCGACGAACGGAGTTCCCTTACGCAATCTTTATTACATACGCGAGCCACGAGGCTGTACCACACGCGTAATGATAATCACCCGGCGCCGGCGCTAATAATTGCTCGATTTTGCCCTCTCCGTTCTATCTTGTTGGCATAACTCATTGTATCTCACCCTCCCTCGATAGGGGTTCTTTTTTGGTTGTTCTTTCTCGCTTTCTCGGTATCGATGCGACGGCCGTGTCCCGTTGATAACGAGCGAGACTCCTCTCGCAAGAAACAAAGAGTATGATGCGCCTAATGAATAGGCTGTTGACGTTTCTGCCAGCCAACCATACGTTCTGCCCCGAGAAAACGTGTGGTTCGCATCAAATTTGAAAACGGTCTCAGTAGAAATTAATTAAGAATTTATATGGAACTAGGCCACCGGCGACATTTATGGTAATTTTTGGAGAGACGCTTTGAAGACTAAGATTTTTGTAATAATTAAACAGCTACGGAACAGTCGGGAGAAAATGTTTGCCTCGGAGTGGCAATTATTGAGAAGATCTCCTTCAAGAGATTTCAAGGTCACGAACACGTAATTTTTAAGTGTCGAGATTGGTATAACGTCATCGTGTCATGAATCTAAACTTTTCAATTCTTATTTCATTAAATTATTTTTATATTCTTCTGTTATTTATAACAGAGTACAATGTGTTTTCTACAAAAACGAATAGAAGAAACATGAAACACTGAAAACAGAGGAATTTAGGTTAGTTTCAACTTAGTGAAATTATTAAGGATTATTTTAATAACCTAACAAATTACAATGTACAGTGGTTGCAGCAATCCAGAATTAAATAAATTTTTCCTCGGTTTCTTCTGCATCAGAAAGCTGAAAGAATGGAACACCCTGTAGAATCGCGATCGGGGCACAGTCGTAGGTTCACGGTATGGTTCCCCTAATTACAATACGTAGTTAATTGTAGAGTAAATCAGCAGAAATTTGTTGATCCTCCGGTGAGCGGCTACCAGACACCGTTTTTACCCTGCGCCATGATGGCCGCCTGTTTGGATTTCACATTCCTTCGGTGACACAAGTGTTCTTCATGCAAGGCGTGTCCCCCGTGTGTCACCGACGGATCCACGTCTCTTCCGTTCAACGAAACAACCCAAAATCTCGTTTATCTTCCACGTTCCACGTGGAACACTCCTTTTCCTCGGCTACCGGCCGCCGATTCCGAATACGCAGCCGCGTGAAGCTATGCAGCCTCTCATTTAAATTAGAAGAAAAAAAAAAGTCGACCGACGGCCTGTTCCGTCGGGGTTGCCACGAAATCATCGACAACAGTTTCACTGACGCTGACTTCGTCGGTCAGAGTTCGACTAAATCGCGCTTAAATGCAGGTGACGTCATCTAGCCATTTTTCTTGCAATTGCTGCAATCGAAGCCAATTTGTTGTTGTTAATTTACTAGATTTACGTCCTGTGTCCGTTATTTTTATCGTAAAATTAAAATTTTAATATAAAAAAAGCTAATTTATTGTTACTGATTTACTAGATTAATGTCCTGTGTCCATTAAAAACTATTTTTATTGTAAAAGTTAAATTTTAATATCAAAAAAGTTAATTTATTGTTGCTAATTTAGTAGATTAACGTCCTGTACACATTAAAGGCTATTTGTATTGTAAAAGTCAAATTTTAATATCAAAAAAGTTAATTTATTGTTGCTAATTTACTGGATGAATGTCCTGTATACAGTAAAGGCTATTTGTATTGTAAATTTTAATTTTTAATACCGAAAGCCGTGTCCGATTTTGCAATTGTTGCAATCACAGCTAATTTATTGTTGCTAGATAAAGTATATGAATTATGTTCACTAATATTGTAACCTAACATTAACTGAAGAAAAGGGAAATATTTTCATAGGTTCGTTAAATTTAGCTGAATTTTTTCGCCACGTGTGTCACTCTATGTTGAAGGTAGTATTAAAGGAAATTATAAGAACTACGTAAATATTTGTATCTTTTGGTCACAAGCCAACCAGCGCAGTGAAAGGACATTGACGTCGCCTAATGCTGTTGATAGTCAATGCTGGTGTCGGTCAGACATGATTTCCAGTGAAACCTGTGTCGTGATTTATGAGAAGTTAATAAGTGGCGCGCGATTGACGATGAGCACTAAAACCACAGTTATTCCGGAAGTCATTTTAGAGTGTGTAGAATGGTGCTGTGTAGACCTGAGAACCATTTAATAATAGAATTAGATTAAGTTCAAAAGTTGATTGTAATAGAATTATGTAGATTAAGTTTAAAAAATTGGTTGTGATAGAATTATGTAGATTAAATTTAAAAATTGATTCTAGTAAAAGTATTGTCTATTAAATCCGGAAATTAATTGCAATGGAGTTACATAAAATTCAGAACGTGATTGTAATAAAAAGATATCAATTTTAAAAATTGATTGTAGTAAAATTAGGTGAAATTCAGAAATTGATTTTCATAGAATTACATTAAATTTAGGAATTGATTATAATAGAATTAGATTAATTTGAAAAATTGAATAAAATTATATTAAATTCAGAAATTAATTGTAATAAAATTACACTAAATTCGGAAACATACTGCAATTATATAATAATCGTTGGAGAAGTAAAATGGACAACTGGCAACGCAAAAACAGGATGGAACGCCAGATAGTGGGATTTAAAAATTTAAAGAATCGCAGGAGATCTTTAAATGCGAGCACACCCAACGTATCTTGGATCATGGTTTTTAAATGCCATGAGTGTGCGTTCGAAACCGCGGTCGAAGGTTCTGATATTCGACCGCTCCTTGCTTTGCTATATAAATAACAATTTTTTCCTATATTTGGAAGATTAGATTTCTGGGGCACATGCATCGGATTCACCACTATACATTGTAAACAACGACGTTCTATTTCACATAAAAATAACAATTTCAAGGGGGAAACGGCGTCGAGTTTTCAAGGCAGACGATAAATTGTATAAACATGTTAGCATGAAGACGGTTTAGACATTTCGTAATATATTGCAACATTTTATGATCCTGACTATCAATTGAATAGCGCAAGAAAAATGTTTATTCGAACGCTACGTTTGAATGGTTTTCGAGAGCCATTCAGGACTGGGCATAATTCATTTGATGTCTTGCCTTATGTCAAAAATTATTATTTATAGTATTAACTATTTGCTCAACTTATCTTCATTGGACGGAAATATTTGAAATACAACATTAAAATAATTTATGTTATGTATCTGGTTATCAAAATAAAAATATTTTACATTACAATCAATTATACTATTTAAGATAGTATTTAAAATATGTTTTCTCGAAATTTTTCATAAAATTTTCAAAAATAAGGAGAATATGTCTATCCAAGTTTTTAGCCATTTTTTAAATAATATATACAGTGATTTCTCTACATATGTCGCTCAGACCTGGACGATAAATGTCGCGGAATTATCCCCACTACCGCGGGGTGTACCCCGTGAGGGTCCACGATATATCTGGAATTCAATGTACCTAAGAAATAAAGTCGAGTAATTCCACGTAGATGGATCTTCACAATCTCAATAATGGTAAATTAAAAATATTCGAACCCGTCATTTTGACGGATCCCGTGAACCTAGTGTTAAATGTTTATTCAGTGGACAGATCGCGTCCTAGTGTGAGAATTATGGTCGAGATTGGTATGAAATGTGATCGAATGGAAAGAAAAATTCCCACCACGGTGTTCGATTTCTTCGCAGCCCGCAGTGGTCGAAAATCGATAGATACTATGCCCGCATATTAGCAAACGCATTCAACTTCAAGTCGATCGGACGATAGATGCGTTCTGGAGTGCGCATAGTCAAGCGTATCTTATCGGATCTATTAATAATGCACGCTTCATAAGCCTTAACGATCCCTGTTAGCGTCCGCATGCTCAATTTTCTTTGTTTGCCACGGCTTTGGTCATGCAAGCCACTCGATACCATTATGTACAAGTCATGCAACAACGTTACGTCCCTTAATGATTCAATGCCTCGCGCATGCCAACATCTATTTCCTTCTTGTTTCATATTTTACATTCGATGCTGCGATGTTCCATTATCTCACATTCCAAATCTCTCAATGCACGTCGGAGCAATTTTTTAAATTTACGAATATTGTGAAGATGCATCCATGAAGAATTATTTAACAAATTCATTTCTTTGGGTTAATATTATTTAAAAAATGGCTACAAATTTTGATAGATACATTCACGTTATTTGTATAAAGTACAGTGTTTTCTCGATATGTGTCATCAACACGGGTCTTGCCAGCGACGTATATCGTCGAGGAGATACGATTCTTTGATCCACGCTGAATTATGTTTATGTTTACACTTCTCGGCGTCCAAGGACTCTCGAGCTTCGCGGCCCCTCAGGGGTATACTCCGCGGTAGTGGGGATAGTTCTGCGACTTTTATCAGCCAGCTATTCGCGACATGTATCGAGGGAAGACTGTAATGTAAAATAGTGATTTTTAGATTTACTTTTACTTACTCCCACCAATGAGAGCGCACTCTCAGAGGGGTACCTCCCTCCAGGTATGACTCGTCCCCCTCCCAAGCTGTTGATCGCACCAAAGGAAAATCGATTTTATGTGGTCGGTCAATGGGATTCCCCCTTAACCTGCCCGCATCAGTAACCGAGGCTCGCGACGATCGTGCCACGTTGTAAAATAGGAAGCGTCACGACGAGGACGACGACGGAACAAGACCGATGCGGGCGCGAGATGAACAGCCTGCTTCCTCCTTCTTTTTGAAACTGGAGTGCGGGGAGGGGAGGGCAACGCAGGGGGATCGAGAGATCATGGTGCTGTAGTTCCAAGGGATCGCTGCAGGCTCGTTTCATCGTACACGGCATAATGCGGCATTTGGGGGAAATTGCGGCCGTTGATGGGGATCCCTTGAGCCGCGCAGGGGGAAAGTTTGGTATGCAGTTATGTCGAGGCGTGTACCGCATGATTCGGGGATAAATTGGTGGTATTCGGCCTCAAGAGGGTAATGTGGGGTAAAGACGGGCGAAGTGGGAAATCCACCTCCCGCATAAGTATCTCTTGATTCAAGTCGGCGCACAGTGGTCCAATCTGGACAAAAATCATTTTGAAAAGCGTTAACTAAGTCAACACTAAACCTACCTAACCTTAAAATTAACTGGTACATGTCCCCTTATAAACATGACAAGATTGATTTCGAAGAACTCCACTAAAGATACCTATACAATCTTTTCTTATGAAATAATTTTGATTATTTCAATAATTGTGAAATAAACAATCTGCTACCGGTCATTTTGACTGCTGCTGGTGGGTTTAGTGTTAAACCCACTTTATACTATATTATGTAGTTCCTTAAATCCTACAAACTTCTGTAAGCAACATTTTCTCGTATTGTTTGAAATAACCAAGATATTCAAGTGGACAGAGTTCGTGTAACACACTGTATGTGAGAAACAATGCCCTGATATTCTTTTTCCGTCGTGCCCGTTACTAGGTTAAGTGGCACTGGGAAAATGTGTGTAACATGATCAAAGTATACCGAAACCACATACGAACTTTCGTAACCACATCGACTTCGCTCATTCCCTGATAAAAAATGTTGAAAAATCGACTCGTCTCGTTAAAGAAAAAAGGAATTCCCCTCGGTAGGGCCTCGCCTAACCTAGACTCGTAGCGCCGGCAGTTTATTGGGCCCCGTGGACAAACGGTCCAACCTATCCTAACGTAACCGACCAGGCCTGACCGTCGTTTCGTCCTTGTTCCTCCCCTCTCCCACCATGGACACCATGGACTTCTCTTCCCTCAACCACTGACCCCTGGCTCTCCTGGCCGTTTCGGAGAAACCGTTCACGGACGGTACACACTAATGGCCACCGATCCTGGTGGGGACGACTCACGGACGTTTGTTAGCCCCCATTCCGTCGACTGGTGCCCGGGCTCTTTACTTATTTATTAACGGGTTGTTACCCTACGAGTCCGCCGCACTTGATTTTTATAGCGAAGCCTGGACCCTCTGTCCACCATGATCGCTGCTTATCCCCGTGTTCGGGGATTTCCCATTACCGTGTAATGGGTGGTACATGGGGGTCTTGTGCGTTCCAGGGAAAAATGTGCGAGTTGAACGGAGTTAAAAACACCGAAGGAATTCACGAACATTATTGCTTTCAATTTACCGAAAGAATTACGGTGTATTGCATTCTTATGCCTAGAAATATTTCCCTAGATCCGTTTACGGGATCATCGAAATTTTTTTCAATCTCTTCTGAAAGCTTTTGAAAATATGTTCTCAAGGTTGTAGCCCGAAGCTCGACTCCTCGGACTACTGCGAGTTCTAGGCCTATGCTAGGGTCGTTTCTGACTCACGCTTATATTTCGCTACAGTTTTCTTTCGATATAAGGCGATGGCTCGGGACCCGCTGTCGTCTTATTTTAGAAGAAGAGGCGATTTTCTTATTTCGAAATAAGAGGCGTTATCATCACTCCGGCATAGCATAGGGTTAATTCTAGGCGCACGAAGAATGACAATTATAAAAATTGCAAAAATTGAATTTGTTTGCTACTTTTTTAGTAATGTGTGTTTCAGTAATGTGTTCAATGAATTGAATAATTCCGATGGAAGTATTCCTTTGTAATGATTGTAAAAGGAGAAATTTGAAAATTTTATTTTTATTTATTGTTAAACCCGTCCCCTGCAAATAACAGTTTTAAAATCGCACCGCAAAAACTGCTGGACAGATTGATTCGATTTTTTTTTTGTACACATACTCGGTAATCTCTACTCAGCACGAACCTACCCAATATTGTTTGAATCGTTCATTTGTTAATTTAGCCTATGTACCCACTGTGCATATTTCTCTTCCGCAGGGTTCCAAACCGATTTGAAAGATGATCCGTGGAAAACGGTATCTTATCTCGATGGAAGGTATTCCCTTACCAGCAACTGAATCTTTCCCTAGGGATGAAGAACGCTCGGTCGAATAGTGATGCGTTAATTAGTCGACCCTTCATCACCGTTCCGAGTCTTTAGAAGACAATGGCCAGGTCAGCAGTGGAGGCTGGACGAGATGCTTCCGTGAGAAATTCTTGAGATTGTTGTTCTTATCGACATGTGGTATCTGGGCATACTCTTTCTCGCATAATTAAAGGTCGAACTGTTTTTATCCCAGATTTATTTGTTGCATTGAACATCGTGGGAGAAAGTTCGTAAGAATTATTCTTAAAAAATCTTTTGGACGAAGATCGACTATATAAGGCAAAAATAATTTGTAAAAAGACAATTGAAAGTAGTTATTTTTATTCATATATTATTTATAAAATTCTTATTTTCGTTATACCAGCGAGCAAGTGATGAAAAAAAAAAGTGAAATGTAACCAAGGAGTTGTGAAGGCAATTCTCATGTAATTCCTTAGATATAATTTATTTAACCGCACACTTCAAAAAGATTATTTAGTGAAGATACGTTCCAAGAATCCTTGCTAAAAATTCCCATGCGGACACGCCTCTAATTTTGATATATGCGTTCTGGAAATCGATAAAAATCAAAAAGTCTGATAACGGCATGGCATTTTTTCGGAGTCGGCCGACGATAAGATCGTCCGATCGAAATTGTGCGATCGAGTCACGGAAAGAGAACGAAAAAATCGTTCCCAAGGCAACGTGATCTGCGGAATGCTTAAGCGGATGCCTTCCCATCTCCTCCTTCTTTTTTTTCCCCCCTCTCGGTTATACGTTTTCATTTTCGTGTTCGGGGCCAGTGTCTCTAACGGGCTCTCATTGGTACGCGGCCAGATTAAAGGCGCTACCCACACTAATCTCGCTAGATTTAAAGCCTAGAAAACGCCTCGTGATTCGACTGGCTTTTGCCTACCCCAACACGACCCTTCTTAGTCTAAAGTTCCAATCGAGTTCCCCGAAAGCCCCAGGCTCGAAAATCTTCCGGCGAGGACGCGTCACGAAACCCAAAAAGAACCCACCTGCTTCGTCGCGGCGCGGCGCGTCGGTTTGCCCGTCTTTTCCGAGAAACACGACCGATCGTTTTCCATTCGCATTCTACGCTTATTGTTTATCTTTTCGGTTATACTGAATCCCTTCTTCGCCGACCGATCCATCCTCGCGCGCCGTATGCTAACGAGAAACTTGTCCCCTGACTCTACAGCGCTTCGATGTCTATCTGCTTCCTCTTCTTTGCGGTCTTCAACCACTTTTAACCCCATATTAACCCTTAGCACTCGAATGAAGACCCTAAGGCGCCATTAAAAATTGCAAAATTTCCAAATATTTGTTACATTATTTAATTTCTTTGTATTTCATAAATTACTAAACATTTCGGTATTGTACGAGTAAATTGCACCATTTTCGTCTGTATAGCATGAAAAAATATATATAGAAGGGAAATATTCTAGGTCAGAAGAAATTTTTCG
>CM052120.1:1943986-1972882 GCA_028454245.1 Halictus quadricinctus
CAGCTCACGAGAGCCAACCTAAGACCAGCTCACGAGAGCCAACCTAAGACCAGCTCACGAGAGCCAAGCTAACCCCGCACACGAGTGCGGCCTAACCAACAACAATCGAACAAGAGTAGAAGAAGTCAGAACTTCAAACTACTGAAATGGCGCTTCGAGTAGCCCCGGGTTCGCCAATACCCGTACTCACCCACGGCCCCATCCGTGAGTGAGTCTCTGAGGGACCTCCATTCGGAGGAATACCAATTTAAAACCAGATATATAAATTTTAGAATAGGAAACTTTGGAAGTTCAAGAGTAAATTTCAATTGGGAAGATGAACAATTCCAATTAAAAATAAATCAAACGAAATTGGGACGCAACGACCTACAGGCTGGGGGCGCCCCGCGTTCACCGATACCCGTACTCACCCACGGGCCCCACCCGTGAGTGAGCCCCTGGGGGACCTCCGATCGTAGGAATACCAATTTTATGTCAAAAATGTAATATAATATAATTTCAAGGAGAGAACCTTTTGAAAAGTCCCGACGCAAATTCGAATTAGAAACACAGAAATAATAATTCATTTGTTGAATGAACACGAATTCCAAAACAGAAAGTGTATATTTGAATTGTTACTTACAAACAGCTGCTGAAAGTTGACCAAGGTGAGCGGAGAAAGCTTCCAAGAACCTTGCCGTTTCCAAGAAGCCCACCCCAAGCTAGCTTAAGGTGGACCAGGGAAGTTTTAAATGACCGTTGGTCCACCTTAAGCTAGCTAAAGGTAGACCAAGGTCGGCCAGTGATGTCCAGTGCAGCTCTGGAGGATCCCTGGTCAACTGGAAGGTAGGCAAGAGTGGGCCGGGGTGGTCAGGGTGGGCCAGGGCACCTCCAAGGTCCTTCGGCCTTCTGGTCCCGCAGCACTTCCGCTCCCTTCTGAGTGCGCACCTCGACTGACTGACTGAGCGCGGCCGCCGAGTTCAGTTGCGCGGTACGCGGTGCGCAACTCTCCCACCCCAATTATTTTCGGTAGATCTCGATCGGTAGCCATGACAGTAATTGTTGATAAATTTGTTATTTCTAGCTGTTTAATGTTCATAACAATTTCTTTTGGTAATGATATCAACAAGCACTCCCTTGACCATCTTGTCATCTAATTATTTAGTAAAAATAAATTATAAAACTCGAGATAGAGAATAACTTTTAATCCATGAATATTCGCACGCATTAATTTATCGAACACAATAGACTGATACATTTCTTATTTCTGGCTATGTAATGTTTACAACAACTTCTTTTTCCAATGATGTCGATAAGCACTCCTTTGACTATGTTGCCATCTAATTTCTTAGAAAAGGTAGGTAATAGAATTCAAGGTACAGAATAACTTTTAAACCATGAACATTCTCACGGTATTTCATTTCGTGCGGCACGAAACAGCATATGATGAGGTGACTGAACTGGCCTATTCCTACATCTCGTCTGTAATATTAGTTCCACAATATTAGTTCCGACCGATACGGTAGGATGTGACACAAAAATGGTAAGGGTATTACCCAACAATAAGGAAAACGAGAATAAGGAGAAGAAAGTATAAGATTGTAATGAAATTATAAAGTAAAAAGTAATCATTTTCCAAGCAATTACAGAAGGGACAATGTCACTTTCTATGTACATTTATTTATTACCTGTTCCACTGACGCAGCCTTACATAGTTCACGAGCAAATGTTCTATTTAGGTAGAAAGCGCGGAACGTTTCGCGATGTTGGTATTTCAAAAGATCCATTTGAAAACGTTTTGGTGCCACCTTCAAAAATACACGTGATCAAATATATAGGTTTCCACTCAAAATTGGAATTGTAATCTCTACAGATCTTTTCAAATACAATCATCGTGTACTCTCTTCTGTATTCTACAACTTTTATGTCACTTATGATTTTCGAGTAATGAAATTTTGTCGAGAAAACGGGCTTTTCAACGCACTGTGCGATTTTCTTGTTACTAGCTAGGGAATATAGGTAGCGCATCGATCCCCGAAGTCCCTGCAAATTAGCAAAAGCGCGCCATCTTTAGAAGCTGCGCAGTGCAGGTGCGCAGAGGGTCATTATATCATCGGCTGCAGTTACATAGATGGTGCACGGAAAGATGGTAGAAAGACGCCGCTCGTCGGGTTTATGGGCATGAGATGTTGCTCCTTCCACAGTTGTTGAAAATCTCCGGTAACAATGGCAAGTGGCATTAAGATCGACCAAGAGTCCTCGCTGTCTGTGCAGGAGAGGTTCGACATGGTGCAGCGATTGCAAACGGGTGCACCGATCAGCCGCATAGCTGGTGAGTTTGACATTCATCCCAGCACTGCGCGCCGTATCAGACGGAAAGCAGTGACGGTATGCCAGCCGGCTGAGCAGAAGGATATAATGTGGATGAGAGAAAACACGAGGAAATTGAACGACGAGGATGTGGACGTTCGACTGTACTCGTGGGTCATGGAACAAAACGCTCTCGGTAAGACTCTTACGGACACAAAAATGTGGGAAAAAGCGGTGCAGTTGCAGAAGGAGCTGGGTGGACCGACGATCAGCAGAGGCTGGCTGACGAACTTCAAGGAGCGCCATCGCGTGAACCTAGCCAATATCGAACCGGCGGGAAATTCGAATCGCTACACGGAGGTCTACGTGAAAGAGGAACCGTATGTAAAAGAAGAAGTGATGATAGACGAGGACGAAGACCTGTCGCTGGACGAAAGTTCCTCCAGTGAAGTAAATCCGGAGGAATTTTTGAAAACCCTCACCGACCGACTACGACAAGAAGGTGTCACGAACAAGAATATTTATTACTTGAAGGACACGACGCTCGCGTGGAAAGCGTTTCCTACAAAGCTCCTGAAACAGTGTAAGAGGAAAACGGACAAGAGCGCGAAGTTTAAACGGGATCGGGTGACCGTCGGCTTGTGCTGTAATGTTTCCGGGTGTCATAAGCTGGAACCCCTGTTCATTTATAAAAACGAGAATCCGAAAGCGTTGAAACATTGTAGAGATCGGTTGCCTGTCCTTTTTAAAAGCCAATCAGAAGCTCGTATGAATCGAGCGATGTTTGTCGACTGGTTTGAAAATCATTTTAAGCCAACTGTAAAGATACTACAGTTTCCCGACAGTGCCGGGAAGATCGTTCTGCTTTTGGATGATGAGCAGAGGCATAACTTTGAGATTCCTAAAAATTTTGGGCAGACCGATGATGTTCGCATCATGTTCTATCCCGCCACCGCTACCCCTCTCTTGCAACCTCTCGAACAGGAGATAGCAGATAAGACTAAGCGAACTTACCGCCTGAAAATGTTGAGCCGTGTGCTTAATTTTCCTGGCGGCGTGCGAAAATTTTATTTCGACTACGACCTGAAAGATTGTATTGATCTTTTTACCGAAGCGTGGACGGAAATTAGTATTAGGAGCATCCAAGCCGCCTGGAATAGGATTGTTAACAAAATTCCTGACATTTATGCGCTAAAGGAGGAGCCAGTTGACCCTCTAGAACTTAGTCTCCAAGAAATCATTGGCGTCATCTCCGGGGAGCAAGAGCCAGAGGAGACTGTCAATGAATTTCTATTCCGATGTGAAGAGGCAGAGAAGAATTTTATGCTGTTTGACGGGGTAGGGGACGATGATGATAACGACGATGATTACGAGGACGACGAGGACACGGATGAAGATGAGCTCGATGGCGAGGCTAAAGCACCCTCTGAACAAGTGATGAAGAGAGCGTTCGATACGTTACTAAGATGGTCGAAACAGCAGCCACAGTATATTCAGCTGCAAGTCGAGTATTTGAAAAACTATTATGAGAGCACTATCAGTAACAAAAAAGACTGAAACGATCACCGGAATGTGAGGAATGAATGTAATGCTGTATGAAACGACGAGAGACTTTGTACGATGCGCGTGTATATAAAATAGATTTTTATTTCGCTGTACATTATGAGCATTGTATCATTTATGTTTTTATAATGAGCGTAAAAATTTTCCCGGTAAAATTGAATAGATTTTATTGAATCGATTTATTTCGTCTTTATCAGGAAAATTGAAACGCATGAAGGTTTTGTTTTTCATTAATAATACTCGTCATACCGCGTGCCTTATTGGTTTCCATTCACTGTTGTGGTGGGGATAGCGATGCTCAAGTTTCAAGGTTTAATAGAGAACATCGTTTGAGGCACAATTATATTTACAGTATATTATTGTTTTTTATAGTATTTTGTCGAGATAAGTATAATTAAGTCAACCTAAAAGAGTTATACCAACATATTCGCAATAAGTTATGATCGTCTGATTTCGAAGAATAAAAGTGATCAAATAATTGTTATCCGCTAAAGATCTCATCAATCTAGTGATATTTAACCCTCACACGTTCCTTTGGGTGAAAATCCACCCATTTCCTTATTTTTACATATTGCAAAATGATTTATTTATTTCTATTTGTGTTGCGAAATGTTTTTCTTTATAATGTGATGTTGTAAGTAAAACAGAATTTTTTAATATGAAGCGTAGAACAAAAATAGGTGAATTATTATCCCAGTCTCCTTTTGCAATTATTTTTGAGGAACACATGAGGGTTAATAAATCTTAAATTGCGAATTTTTATTTCCATTACTCAAGATTGTTAGCCATCTACCATCGAAAATGTTTAATGTTTAAAAACACAACAAATGCAATTTTTAATATGGAAAATAAATACCAAGTCACACTATTACACATGAAAGTATTGAAACTCGGATAAAGATAATTATATTATTTGTTATTGAAACAATTACTTTAAGACTTGTAAAAATCGGTTAGTGGTTAATAAAATCGATGTTATATTAATACGTTAATATTGTTGATTAACCGACATACTATAGTTTAAATGGTTTAAAATATTTGGTTATAAGTAAAAATTTAATTATAATGTCAACATAGTTTTATATTTCGTCTATGCACTACGTTATCAAATATTTGATATTTTAAAATTATATAGATCACAGTATAAATACAGCATTGTATTGTGTTTACACATTGAAAAATGCCTTCAATTTACATAAAACCTGATTGAAAAATTAAAAAATTTAAATTATTAAACCGTGATCAAAAACTTCAAATTCAAATTAATCGAATGACAGGCTTGGCAATGTTGCGCTTTGGAGACTGCGTATTGTATTGCGATTTTGTATTGCACGTGTGGTGACACTGTTTAAAGAGGAGATTCCACATTAGTGATTTTTGTTGGCAAACTCTAACCTAAATTGATCCTAACCTGAACGTTGTTGTGTGTTTACGCATTGCTAAATATTTTTGTCGATAATTTTATCGAATTAATCCAGCAGAATGTCGGAGCGAAAAGTTTTGAACGTAAGTAATACTTTGTATTATTAAAGAACGTTCAAATATTAGATAAAAGCCCATTATTTACACTGTGTTTATTTTCATGTGTACACATATTTTTACTGAATGAATTGCTTATGACTTCTACTTTTTAGAAATATTATCCGCCAGATTTCGATCCGTCGAAAATTCCTCGGATGAAATTGGCCCGAAACAGGCAGTACACGGTACGTTTGATGGCTCCTTTCAACATGAGATGCAAAACTTGCGGAGAGTACATTTACAAAGGAAAAAAATTTAATGCCCGCAAGGAGGACGTGGAAGGCGATGACTACTTAGGAATACGAATTTACAGGTTTTACATAAAATGCACCAGGTGCCTTCAAGAGATTAGTTTCAAGACAGATCCAAAGAATACAGATTATGAGATCGAAGCAGGGGCGACCAGGAATTTTATGGCCCTGAAATTGGCAGAAGAGCAAGCGCAGCGGGAAGAGGATGAAGAGAAAGAAGAGGAGGCTACAAACCCTATGAAGCTCTTGGAGAAGAGAACATTGCAATCGAAACAGGAATTGGAATTGTTGGAATCTTTGGAAGAATTAAAAGACTTGAATCGCAGGCAACAGACTATTGATTATGATCAGATGTTGGAACAGTTTGACACGGAAGCAGCTAAACAGAGAACGGAGAAGGAGCAAGAGGAGTATGACGAAAAGTATATCAAATCGATATTTGGCAAGAAACAAACGAATGGAGTTGTTGTAGAAGAAGAAATAGTAGAACTAGACGAGGAAGAAAGGAGTGAACCTCCGAAGAAAACAATGAAAACTAGTAAAAAGAAAGACAGCAGTGGTAGCAGCAGTAGCAGTGGTATCAGTGGTAACAGCGGCAGCAGCAGTTCAAAGACAGAAAAAGAAAGTGTAAATGTAATTTTATTTTTCTATAAATCTATTTTTATATAACCTTACAAGCAATTCATGAAAATAATATTTTTCGTTCTTTTCTAGATTAAAGAGAGTCAACCTACAAAAACGTCTGATTCATCACTGTGGTCAGAGAATGTAGGGTCATCGTCAAATAAAAAAAATTTATTGGGAATAGTCAAAAGAAAAACGAATTTAGGTGTGAAAGTGAATTCAAGTTCCACACATAGTAGTACAGAAAAGGAAGAAGCGCAAGCCGCAACTGCAAAAGAACCTGTTGCTTCTACCAATGAAAAAAGTAATAGTGACACGAATGCTATCAAATCAGAAACTGCGGATAGTAAATCAAGCAATACTCACAATGCCCTGTCCTTATTGGGAGCTTACTCCGACAGCAGTGAGAACGACAGTGAATAACACAAAGTTCGATATTGTACATAAAATTTAATTTTATAAAATAAACTGTACCTACAAACTTGATACATACATATAAAAAGGTGTCATTGAATATACACATAAAATGGAACGTATCGTCGATTGTTGAGTCCAATAAATTTAGGATCTAAATGGCTAGTCCATTCGCATGTCTTTCTTTCATTTTAAACATGACGAACAGTTTTTTTCGCTTTGCACCGCGCCACCCACGAAATGCATGGTTACATCACGGAATCCCTTCGAATTAGGACCGCTCAATTTAATTTCATTCGGATTCATTTGTACTGATGATGTTTAGAAAGTTCCTTACAGGATGCTGAAGCCTTTGCCCCTAGAACACAGGAAACAAAATCGATCAGAGACAACGAAGACAACAAAAGGCTGGTCTGTTTCAAAGGCTAGGCACTTTGTAAGGAACTTTCAAATCAACGATACATGATTTTAAACACTGTAGCAGGGAGTACCTAGCCTATTAAATCAGACCATGTAAACAGAGCATTCAGATTTATTTATAAATGTACATTACATACGCTTCTATAGAAAGAAAAACCACTATTAAACATGTGAATTTCTATCACTAACAGATGGCAACAACACACGACGATAACCGAAATACTGATAATGACTAAGCGCCACGCTTAAAACAGCGTTATATAGCTCCAGGAGCAGAGATAGAAAATTTTCTTAATTTTACTGATTTCATCGCACAGGCAAAGTAAGCAATCAAGATGTGTTGTGCCAGGACAATAACGTGCGAAGCTTCATTCCTACATGAATGAACCATTGGCCTAATCAACTGGAAACGATTCTACAAGTCCTCGTTGCGAGAGTGATGCCTATGAGTCGGCAGCAGGCGAACGTAATAGCGAAGAGCGTGCAAACGTTGACAGCCTTCCGTTAGATAAGGGTCGTGCGACTCCCTGCTACTGTCGTACACGTTGGCAGATTCTGCATGGGGGCTGCTCCTCGAGGAGATGAAGCTCCTACCCCTAATCGCAGGTGAGTCGTAGTAAACGTTCTCACGAAAATCATTGTTAACCAAATATTGTCTCTTCCCTAGACTGGACTCATCTGTGAACCTGTTACGAAAAGACTCCTGGCCGTCCTCGTTTGAGCTCTCTTTGTTCGACCATTGTTCATCGTCTTTGCTCAAAGGTCCAAGCTCGCGACAACGTTCGCACACGTAATGCTGCTCCTCGTCGGAGGAGCTCTGTCGCGAAACGACCTCGAGGTCCTGATAGGACTGATTATCGTCTGTTTGCGAGGCTATGGTGCTGAGCGCAGCTTCCGACCTTTTGATCACCGAACCGTACGGATTGGAATGGGGGGAATAGTGCGAGGCAAGAGAGTGCAGCGAAGCAGGCTGATCGGAATCGCTGAAACGATTCTGATCGCCGATTTCCTGAGACTTCATAGAGAGGGACAACCTGTCCCTCACATACCGCTGTTCCTTGTTCCTTTGCAAGGCCATCTCCAGCTGAGCGATCCGGTTCTCCAGACGCGTGCGCTGCGCCTGGGCACGGTCCTGCTGGTCCTCCATCAGCTTCACCATCTTCTCCAGACGCATCACCTGCATCTGCTTGCTCTTCAGGGTCGTGTACAGCTCTTGGATCGCCTCCGTCTTCAGGGCTATCTGTTTATCGAGTTGGACACGTTAAATGCACTTTCGTCGGATACATTCAATCTGGTATAAAATCATAAGGCTATATATAGTCACTAAAAATCAAGAAATTAATGTGACTTTAAAAAATCTAACATAAGAGCTAGTGATAAGATTATCCGTTCTTTTATACGAATGAATTTACTTGACCATAAGAAGTGCTCAAAAATAATTGCACAAAAGATCCCCATTTTCATTCTGCCCTTCAATTCAATAAATTGTATAAGTATCCAAATATTTGTTGTATCAGCACAACTAAAACAGATATTTATATTTTATATATATATATAGGTCGACCATCCAGTCTAATATGAATAATGCCCAAACCAGCTGCCGCGTTTCGGCCACACTTAACTGTCGCGTTAGACCCCCGAACAAGTTATCGACAGTTATCGAAGCAAGTATTCGTATCGGTTTGGAATACCTGGTCAGTGTACTCGTTGTTCTCGTCAGTCTGCGAGTCACCGTTCTCATCTTGAGTCTTGCCTTTCAGAAGGACTAATAATTCGTCCCGCAACTTGAGGACCTTTCCTTGTTCACGCATCACAATGTCACGCTGCTCCAGCTCCAACTGTTTCTGGGTCAACGCAGTTTCGAGCTCCTCCTTCTGTTGGAGAACTTCCGCCAAGTTATTGCGGAGATCGGAAACCTCCTGCTGCAGCTCGATCGCTTGGGCGCTTAGCCCAACTTTGCCACCCTCTTTTGTCTGCGAGCGCAGCCTCTCCTGGATCTCTATTAGCTGCTGTTCTAACGATCCACTTTTTTCTTGGCTGTGAATTGTTCCAAACATGAACTTGGAAACTCAATGATTAATGATGCTTTAGGAAACGGGATTTTCGCAAAGAACATCGCCCAATTCGAAATTACCGATTTTAATCCTTTGCACTCTAAAACTAAATTTTTCTTCTGTCTTAGAATATTTTCATTTTATTCATAGGAAACCGATCCGATTTCCACGTATAATATTTAAATGTTTAGTAATCTATTATATAAAAAATTTGGTAATATTTTATGTAATTTCTTTGAAATAATGCCAAAACAATTTTTAGTGGCGCTTCAGAGTCACCACTCGAGTGCAAAGGGTTAATAAAACTTTGCTGGTTCGTAGGGTATTGTAGAATATTGCAAACCAAATATTAATTAAAGAATTCACACAACAGAACTAATTCCACGACAGTAAAAGGATAAATATGATTGCTAATGTAACGAACTGATAATTTCCAGTTGGACGATGTCTCTCGTTAGAAGCTTACGCGTTTTTTGCGATCTTCTTCAGATCCGAGTACTGCATCATCAGGTTCTTCAACTCGGTGGTCTTGAACACCAACTCGGCGGCCAGCTTCTCCCTCGAGTTCTGATCCTCGTCGTGATCCTGAGACCGCGACAACGAAGGAAACGAAAAAATAACGATCAGCAATTATCGTCGATCATCGACAAGACCAGAAGAACGAACGAACGAAAGGATCTTAATCAAGCAGTTGTTAGGACTTATTCGAGGACATTTCCCGAAAGTAGTGTAAACTAACGGCCGCTTGGTGCATCACCGCCACGATCTCATCTTTCTCTTGTTGCAGCTCCAAAACCATCTGCTTGTGTATCTCTAGTTCCTCTTTTGTCTCTTGCAGCTCGTTGAACAACCGGACTTCGTTGTCCGAATGATTGCCTTCTAAAAAATTTCATCGATAATTTGCTATTAGATTACTAGAATATTGCGAAATTCTTGGCACAGTAATGCTTCGATTTATGTGAAAACAGAAACATTTATGTGACAGAAAAATGTGACGAGTATGCTGGTAAAAGTTTCATAAGAAGAATAATTAAGAACAGGGTTTATTGGTACACCTCGCTGCATTGGTGATCAGAGACCTATACAGTGAATTCTCTCACGCCTCGCGGTAGTGGGGATAATTCCGCGACGTTTATCACCGAGGCCTTGGCGACATATACAGAGAAATCACTGTAATTATTTCTCGCGTTCCGTACCTGTGATAGTAAGATCCTTGGTCCTCTCTGCCATCTCGCATAATTGATTGCTTTTCTCTTCGAGCTGCTTGTAACGTTCCTCCATATCGTTCAGCGCTTCCTCGACTTGCTGTCTGTTCGAAATTAAATCATCGTTGTCGGTAGTGTACACTATCTATCAATTCTTGTAATTTAGCCAACGAGATTGAAATTTCAGAGTTAAAATTATTCTATTTTATTATCTAACGACCTTAATGAAATCCAGTCGTGCTAAACTATATTAACAGAAAAGAAATTAATTTTTAAGGGTAGAATTGTGTCAGCAGTTGTTTCGATGAAACTATCATGATTTCGAGGAGCAAGAAAATCGTCTGCAATTTTAATGAAGTTCAGTCGTGCTAAACTATATTAACAGAAAAGAAATTAATTTTTAAGGGTAGAATTGTGTCAGCAGTTGTTTCGATGAAACAACCATGATTTCGAGGAGCAAGAAAATCGTCTGCAATTACTTTTTCTCTCTTTCCGCACCGAAGTCCCGGGTGACTGCGTTCAGCTTCTCAGACAATTCTTTGATCGTGTTCATTGTCTCGTTATCCTTCGCGCTCATCTTCTCTTTCAATTCGAACAATCTACGATAACTCGAGTCAGAAGTGGCCAGGAAAACTGCATTTCGTTGCCTTAGGATCTAGTTAAATGCTCGACACAAAACCCTATCGCCATACTTTTCATGAAATATTTCATCAGCGATCCTAATCGACGAGCATTTAACAAGACATTATAAATTTTGCAGCAACAAACAACCGTGTCTCGAAGCTGTCCCTCTGCTTCTCGACCTTGGCGATCAAGGCCTCGCTGCTCTTCAACGTCTTCTGCGTGTCCTTCATCTTCGTTTCCATCAGCTGCTCCTTCTGTCTCATCTGAGCGGTCAGATTCTTCAGGTTCGTCTGCAACGTCTGAATCTTCTCTTCGTTGGCAATCCCTTCCGCCTCCATCTCGCGTAGTTTCGTTTTCGCTTTCTGCATTTGCGAATCCACCTGTCGCAGACGTTCCCTGGCCTGGTTGCTCTTCTCCTTCTCCGCCTGCAGCTCCTCGGAAACTCTGTCCAGCTGCGACTGCAGCTCCGTTTGCTCCTCCATCTGCTTCAGTTCCTTCAACTTCGCATGGTTGGTCTCGTATGTTACTATTATACCTGTGAGAGACATTGTACAGCCACATTAATTCTCTTCAAGAATATTCTTGAAGAGTACGTCAAGCTTACCGCGAGCTTCCGTCAATATTTGCTCGATGATGCCCGCGCCCATCGTCTCGGCCTGTTCCAAACACGCTTCCAGGCTCTCGAAGTCCTTCTGCTGCGTCTCCAGCTGCGCAACCATCGCGAAATTAGCGTTATCCCCGTCGGGCTCATTAGGGTCGGGCTTTAATCGTGAAGCCACGAATGCCATCAGCTCGGCCTGCTTGTTCAGTATGTCTCGACAAAGGTTCTGAGACTTTTGCGGAATGCTCTGCAGCTGTCTCCCCAAACGCTCGACGTAATCACTCCCGATGGCATCCAGCGTCCGGTCGTTGGTGTCTGTTTGACCCGGGACGGATGGACCCAGATGCCTAAACGATCCAACCTCGATCCTCAGGTCGTCTAGTTTCCCTGGATCCTTTGTACCGTTCGCGATCACTTTCTCGCGAAGCTGCGACGCCTCGTTGTACACGTCCTGAGCCGCTTTCTGCGCAGATTCCGATTTGTTTGAGAGACACAGCGTTTTAAGGCACGGTAGGCAACTACCGGGATATTTGTGACATTTTTCCGATTAAAATGAGTCCAAACGTGACACAATTCGATGCACTTTTGCTTGTTTAATACACGATTTAGTAGAATCTCGATTATCCGAACCGATGACGTAGACAACTTTATACAATCTAACGCGATTCATTGCACAAATCAGTGCACTAGTAGTTAGCACTGTAGCACTATACCACTGTAGCTAGTAGTTAGTCGAACCGTGCCATGTTTGGACTCTTTTCAATCAGAAAGTTGTCACGAATATGTTGGTAAAAGTTTCCATTAAAAAGATAATTAACCCCCCCGCCAGGTTTCTAATTCCCTGGCTTAAATTTTTATTGTTCCAGGCTGTAAAAAATTTGTAAAAATTCTGAGATATTCATTGAAGTCTCTAATTAAATATATATGTGACAGCTAAACGAAATTTTGAATTCTTTCATTGTAAGTTTGGAAAGCCTGTTAACTCTCTACTCTGCGTGGACTAGTTCGATTATTTTTGCTATCTGCATTGAAGATGTGGTTAATTATTGCTTACCTGTTTCTCCATTAGATCTTTTTTGAGTCTCTGGAAGCGTTCCTTTTTCAATTGATACTGTTTCTCGAGTTTCAGGGCAGCAGTGACAGGCGCCGAAGAAGATGGCCTCTTGAAGGCAGTGGGACTGACCGCCATTTTCCCCGGTGAACGACGCGCGGAATTGGTTTGCGATTTTGTACTGCTCGAAGCATCGTCTGTCGTGTTACCGGTGAGATCCTTCTGAAATTACATTTCATTACATTTTAATTACATTTTATATTTGAAGTCCAGAAATAAATAGATAAAACATTTCTAATTATCAAGATTTTTGGTTTTACACTTTTATTATTAAACAGAACGTTGAAAATCTGAATCACTAGACTGCGGACGTTTATGACAATTCGTATTTGTAATGAGTAATCTATGAACAGAAAAATTCATAGGGACCTATTACTTTGATGAGTGTTTGCAAATATTTTTAAACCTTAATATTATAAAATATTTAATTTTACTAAATTTTTATTCGTTCCTTAATAGTATTCGTCGTAAATAGTTGAAGTCTAGTTATCACTGTTACAATATTAATTTGTTAATACATATGATATATATTGTTGATACAGACATTAACTGCAATGCGAGGCGTTGCACTTCTTGGTGCTTTGGTCCTTTGCACTGGTGCTTTGATTCCTGCGCTGGGTCCTTTATTTCCAGAAGTGAACATTGCAATTTTTTCTGAAGAGATGGAGGGTTTCGCGTTTTCTGTATTTACAACACACAGTTTACGTTACAAATATAGTATAATCACGTTAAATGAAACAATCAAAATCACAAACTTTGTAATGGTGTCCATCGACAAAAATATTATTTTACCAACTGTAAATTCATTATTTTAAAATCAGACAACATATTTCAATTATTTCGTACCACTGCGCCTACTATCGCACCCCTTCATTATCATACCCCGTTAAATTTAACCACAACAATTGGACCGTGGAAATTTATATGAATTCATATTTTCACAAACAAATTTAAACGGACAAAACTTCAAATAAAAATGTATCATATTCAAATTAATTTTGTATTTTATAAATTTTCATTCATTATTTTGTATAAGTATAATATATAATTTAATATTATATATTACTTTGTATAGTCCCCAAGTACCGTGACAGCTAGACTGCGGATTCTTATGGCAAAAGTGAGTGGATCAAGTGCAAAATGGAAGAAACATGAATTGAATATCACCGTTTTTATTGATTATTACCGTTTAAAAACTGTTAAGAGCTGAGATAAATTTTTATATGATTCTTTCCCGTCGCGATTGATGCAGACTATTTTTATTTCGCATAAAGATCCGCAGTCCTGGTCGTAGCGTTTAACGTGTTCATAAATAACCAACGAACCGGAGAGTTGATGGGACACCGTTGATTGGCTCATTGTCGTCGAAGAATTCGGCGGACGACGAACCGAGTTCCGATGCCTGCGACACGCGGACGAATTTTGCGGTGCTGTTGACGGTGGAAGAGCTGTCAAGTTTCGATTTCATGTTCCCACTGGCCAAGAGACAGCGAGGTCGCACGACCGTCGATTCGTTTCGAAGACAGTCGACGACTTCGCGACGCTGACGGACGCCGACGGTAACCGGACGCGTCGACCACGGAAACAATTATTTTCTTGCTCGTAGAACTCACGGGCGTAAGGGCTCGCGTTTCAGATCATCGTTCGGCATAATAAGCGTGTATCGAGATTCTCCGGATCACTAATTGGGTTCCGTTTTACCTGTGGGTTGTCGGGACGGGACACGATAATTTACCTGCGGAACGTCAAACGGGGGGAGAAAAATGACGGACGATGCGGTTACTGGCAGTTGTTTTTATCGAGGGTGGGTTTATTTTATTTTATCACTAGGATCTTCATCATTGCATTTTATTTCATTACAGGGGAGGATGTAAAATCACATTTTATTTGCCCAACTTGAAGAAATTGGATTTATACGAGAGTATATTTTATTTGGAAATTATTATCAATAGTGATCATAACATTTTATTTTATCACTAGGGTATATACAAAGTGTAATTTTATTTTACTACAAGTCTTTATATGAAACAAAATTTTTAAATTTTTATTTGTCTAACTTGCAAAGATTGGTGTTACACAACAGTGTATTTTATTTGGAAATTATTATTGTCGTGAATTAAATATTTATCGTGCCGCCAGGATCTTTATATTAAATAGTATTTATACAGTTTTCATAGAAAATAGAATTTTCCTTGTTTAATTAAAGGAAGCCTTGCCGAGGCTGGACTGAATATTTAATATTGTTTTAATACCAGGGCGATTGCGTAAAATATAGAATAAAATTGTGATATGAAAAATTCTTTGTCCAAAGTTTTCTGTTTTCTTTTTTTTTTTGGTAATATAAGAGAAGCTTTAGTCTCAATTCGTGTGGGATTCGGTGGCAATTGTGTCGAAGTGTTTAAAAAAGAAACGCGTTGGAGGCGCGTCCCCACGAATGAAAAAAAGTTATGACAAAACACAGGCGCCGCTATAATTGCCAAAAACTTTCCATACGGACGCATCGCAATGAAACAGATGGAGCAATTTAGTCTGGAATAAGGTTGACCTAATTCGTGGGCATGCTTTTTTTCTTTGAAGGCCTTCTAGAAATACTGTGGATCAACGGTACTAGAGTACCGAACCTTTCGTTCTGGAACATTCCTTCAATCGCGTCCACTATCATTGACAAAATCGAATACCGTTTATTACAATTAAAATTAATTTGTTTAAACCAATTTTAAAAAACGTTGAAACAAACGAAAAATGTATTTCACCGATAATTGCAAAAATAAATTGCAGGTGTTATTGATCTTTGTTAACACATTACAAATACAATTATAAATGTTCGAGATGCGCATTATCTAATAATAAATATATTGAAGGGGTGGCAGACGATTAATAACTGTTGTTTTTAAAATTAATTTTAAACTGTGTTCTAATAATAATCGTTATCAGATGAACAAAAGAAGATCTTAAAGAATTTCAGAATTATTTTCGAAGAATGTTCTATTAATATGATCACTACTAGAAGAGTAAACAAATACTTGAATATAGCTGAACTTCGCTTTCTGGGACCAAAAAGTTTTAACTTTTTTTTATATAATCCTGTAAATCTTTACGAGAAAATACCAAAAAATCCAAGTCTTAAGGCAAGGAATTCACTGGTTCAAAAATTATGCGTGTTTAAAGTTAAGCGATTACACTTTGCCTCGGATAAGCTGTCATCGAACAGTAATTAAAATGTAAATTATATACGGGATCTCAAAGAGGAGGTAGAATCCAAGTTGGAGAGCTTAAAAAATGTCAGAATTAATTTTAAAGAATGCTCTAACAATAATAATCGTTATTAGAAGAATAAAAGGTGACGTTAAAGGACGTTGAAACAAATGAAGAATTTATTTCACCGAGATTCCCTGCAGCAGAATTAAATTACAGGTGTCATTAATTTTGTTAGGTTGTAACGAATAAATTGGTAAACGTTAGAGATACACGAGGATGTAGTAATAAATGTTTTGGAGGGATTGTAGGCGATTAATCGATTAGAGTGCCAATGGGAAAATGATTAGTATTCGATTCGGTTCCAGATGGGACGAGACGCGTCTGACCCTTACTGCTGAATCTCCTTTGTATGAGCAACGCGCACGCAAGTTCGCGCAAGCGTTGAGTTGTTATTAGCACGCCTCGAGAGCCGCAGTCAGTTGCCCGGAGTCTCGCGTACGCGACGAATCTTTCAGCCGCACGTCCCGATTGTGATACACGCACGTGACATGAGGCACGAAAGCCAATTGTTTTAAGTGTGGTGCACATGTTTCACACGTCGGTGTGTACTTTTCTCCGATAATCGCAATGGTGAGTACCAACACGTATTTCTTATGATCAATCTTTAAACACAGCCACTTGCAGTTTATTTTAGATTCGTGTCAGAATTTGCATAATTAGTCGAGGTCGAAATAAAAGTAATCAATTCTACAATGTACGGGTCATTTAATGAACAGAATTGTTCAGTAAACTTTGCGTTATAAAATCTGAAAATTTATTAATACATTTGCAGCGCTCTAATAATGTCGTAAACAAATGTAACTTTTAGTCATTCGGAGACAAAGTGTCATGCTTGATTATACATAACATACTGATTTGCAACACATTTGTTTATGTTTAAATGTTAATATTAATGTGTCGTTTTAACATATTTGTTTTCATTGTAATTGCACGAATGTAATCGTGTTTTTCTTTTATCATTTTATTTGTGGATTCATTTGCTGGCATTTTATAAGCAAAATGTATATATTTTTAAAGAAAGCAGCAAAACGAAATTATATTCAAAATTATATTTATATTAGGTGTGCGCTTTGGGGGTGGTTTCCCCTTATTGTTTACGATCATTGTCTCATTGTAAACAATTACTGCAGGAGCCTTCTGCTCGTTAATTCATGAAATTAATATTCATTGATTAACTACAAAATTAAATTCATAAATCTTGGGTAGTAAGAATTAAACAAAAGTATTTCAAAGCAGAGTGTAATGAAGCTTTACTAGTTCAATCATCAATCTCGGTTCCAATTAGTGTTTCTATTATATACTGGTTCTAATTAAAATAACGTCGTTGTTAGTATTATTACGTAAGAACATACTGTACGTACATTTAATTTATTTTGGAATGTTGTTAATTTTAATCGAGAGGGCAGAATTGATACTTAAACTTGCACAAGTTTGATCGATATTTTATCTGTTGGCGAACTATAGTCTCGAACTGATCAGCAATTGTTGATGTAGGAGCTAATGAAAACAGAGTTAACCTTTAGAGCTTATCGATATTGATCAATAGCTCAAAGTTTATAAGCATTTTCTTGATTACTCTAATTCGGAGTGGACTTTCACTTTATGAAACATTCTAAAAATCTAAAAAAAAAGGTACAGAAAATATAAATAAATTGCAGAAAATGTTATTCAGTTGTAAATTGTGTTCAGTAATTAAATCACATATTGTTTAACGTTAGAACTACTGTAGGTTTCAATTTACAATAATTGAAATTGTAAAAATACATCTATAGGGAATTTATTTGATAAATTTAATTCTTTAGATATATACATTACGATAAAAATAGCTGCATATTTTAATAAATAATTTTCTTGTTATTTTTACAAAGTAATATAACGCTGTTACTTAGATTGTAAAAATACGTTTAGAGGGAATTTATTTAATAAATTGAATTCTGTAGATACACATATTATGATAAAAATAGCTGCATATTTTAATAAATAATTTTCTTGTTATTTTTATGAAGTAATATAACGCTGTTACTTAGATTGTAAAAATACATTTATGGGGAATATATTTAATAAATTGAATTCTGCAGATACACATATTATGATAAAAATAACTGCAGATTTTAATAAATAATTTTCTTGTTATTTTTATAAAGTAATACAACGCTGTTACTTAGATTGTAAAAATACATTTATGGGGAATATATTTAATAAATTGAATTCTGTAGATACACATATTACGATAAAAATAGCTGCATATTTTAATAAATAATTTTCTTGTTATTTTTATAAAGTAATATAACGCTGTTACTTAGATTGTAAAAATACATTTATGGGGAATATATTTAATAAATTGAATTCTGTAGATACACATATTACGATAAAAATAGCTGCAGATTTTAATAAATAATTTTCTTGTCATTTTTATAAAGTAATATAATGCTGTTACTTAGATTGTAAAAATACGTTTATAGAGAATTTATTTAATAAATTGAATTCTGTAGATACACATATTACGATAAAAATAGCTGGAGATTTGAATAAATAATTTTCTTGTTATTTTTATAAAGTAACATGAAACAGTTACTTTTATTGATGCGTCGATCTAGCGTTAATGAATTATGTAATAAGAGATCGGTATAATGCATCTGATGCGGAGAAATAAAAATGCTGCACACGCCTTTACTGGCATTTCTCTTGCGCAAAAATAAAATGAGAATGTCATTTGATGGGCGTACACGATTTACCGTGATCTCCCGCAAAAGGTCAGCAGTGTGCAGAGGGTGCAAACCCCCAATGACCCTTGAAATGACTGCTCGTGAACGTCGCAGAGTATGTTGACATAGAGTACGTGATCCACAGCGATAAACAGTGATCTCTCGGACCCGAGTTTAGTCTAGAAAGCTGCTGCAAAATCCATATCGCATGTTTAGTTATTTTGATCGTATTATTCATACTTTTCGAACCATGCTATGAATTTATATCTATCGAATATTAGAAAAGAAAAATACTATCGAATAAAGTTATTCACCTTATTCGCACACACATTACATCACATACGTACTTGTTTATCTCCGTCGCAATTTCAGCATTCCTCGAAATGCATTTATTTCATATCCTGTCACATTATTTTATTTCATTCGAATTCTCACGTATTATTTAAAAGCTATTTATTTTTAATCGACGTTGGTCCCCATATTTTTATTGGACTTAACATAAATAGCGGATATTTTAAAAATATAAATCCCTTTGTGGAAGATGATAAAATAAATTTCCTTATTTTAAGCATCTATCGTAATAAAAATCACTCTGAGTAAATTCGATATTTTTATTGCTCGGTCAGTTGAACGTTAAAATAACTTCTGGAAAATTAGAATTTAGATGGAACGTCACCACGAACCCAAAATGAACCCAAATCCTCCAAAATTAATTATTAACATTATGTGAACGATAGATAATTCCACGTGAGAACACTGTAGAATAAAACGTTTCTACAAATCGCTTTGTTTTCGAGAAAATCGATTTTAAGTACTCGCTGAATGCACGTGCCGCGTCACAGGGCTCATGCTAACGCGTCTGTTCATTACGTGCCGCTTCTACTTACGACCAGCATGAATGCGCGTGCATCCAGTGACGTTTTCAGTCCAGTTTTTCCGAATTCTCGAGAAAATGAAGGGACGACATTTTATTCTACATTTTCGGCTGAGTTCCTCAACATCCGTTTGTTTTCCAATTAATCAACACATAGGCTGTAAAATTCTATGAAATTGCATAAGGATGCTTGATTGAATAAGGAAGCTTGAAAAGCTTATCCTAATACAGACGAATAAACGCAGCGCGAAATTAGAACACAATATATTCAGTGTGGAAATTAATTCGTTCGCAATTAATCAGTTGAAACTGTTTTGAACTCAAATTTTGTAAATGTATAGAAAATGACGGAGATAATTTTTTTCGGAGACTTGAACCACGCTTTGTTATGGATTAATTTGTGCATCTAATAAACATTACTATTTTTAATTGTTTTATTGAAGGAGAGAGATGCAGCGATATGATATTATCTGTGAACACAGTAGGTTCGAAATTAATGATAAAGTACGAAATAAATTGATTTAAGTGATCACACTGATCACTTCCTACCCGAAATTGTAGTTGGGATGGTAAGCCAATTAATGCCACAATTGGATCGAGTGGAACAATAAAATTAAGTAATTAGTTCTCGAATAATAATAAATAGTTGACTCTGATCAGTGTGTACTCGTTAGAATAATTTTCGCATTAATCAATGTCAATGATTAAATTAAGAGAAATTAGAGAATTAATAATTAGAAAATTAGAGAATTAATAATTACAGAAGTTCATTACATTATATACAGTGGATATTTATATGAAATGCGATTTTTAAAATTTAGATAAAATTAATTTTCTTTTCTAAAGTAATTAGATTACATCCTGAAAATAATAGAAAATTAGAGAGTTAATAATTACAGAAGTTCATTACATTATATACAGTGGATATTTATATGAAATGCGATTTTTAAAATTTAGATAAAATTAATTTTCTTTTCTAAAGTAATTAGATTACATCCTGAAAATAATATAAAAAGCAATGAAATTCGTTGAAAATTGTTGTTACATTCTTTTATGGTTCGTCAGCCACAAGTACATAGAAATTAGCAGAATGCTTATAAAAATTTTGTTCAAATAATTGAACATCTTGTTTATGCACAAAAAAAAATAGTCCAGTTTCTCCCACTTTTTTGTAAATTACATTGTCATCGTGGAAAATTCGTGGGCTGAATTCGACGAGAAACAGAACGAACGTCTTCGTTTGCGGAATTCGACGCGCAGGAAGTCTGAATCTCGTATCGCTTGTAGAAATAAAATTTTCATGTTTCATTGGGCCAGGTTTTAAGAGGTGGTCGCCATTACAGGAGATATCCTTCCCCCTCTCGCCGTTTGATTACGTTCATCAATCACCCGGTGGTCGAGAACTATTTTCTGTGGACTTTTTACAGCAACCTTTAAAAACTTGTGGCGGATAAAATATCCCGTTCAGTTTACACAAGTTTGCGTTCAACTTTTTTTTTTCCCCCCCTCCAGACAAGTTTGATGATAATTTATGGGACGAAACTTTATTTCGGAAGCGGAAGAAAAAGTTCCCCCGGAGAGCGGATGCAAAGAAAAAATGATTAATATCATGGGGGACGTTAACTGAAATAGTTCGTGTAAATTTTTAGACGAATTGAAATTAATTCCGCGGATAAATTGACTGCTACTCCGTCGTATAATTATTGAATATTTCATGGGATAATATGCGATAGGTTTGATGTGCCGGTAAATTTGCCGTTGATATATCTTCATTTGATTTCGGCTGGCAAAGAAAGCATTAATTAAATTGATAGATATTAATCGCTTTCGACGAAGTTTGACCAAACCGGATCAATATTTAAAGCTTACTCGACTGCCTCGACCGTAATATTTTAATCGGTGGAAACAAGATTTTAGATATAGTTATAAACAAATTCGAAACTTTCATTTCTCAAATAAACTTTTGTTTCATAGTAGTGACATCAAGAAGTACTATTTCTTTTAAGATCGATTCTTTTTTCAATGAATATTCAAATTATACCAGAGACTCTCAATTTTTACTAATAATAATTTTTACAATTTTATATTATTTTTTTATCTTATGATAATGTAATTTAAATATATTTTTAATCTTTCACATAGACAGCAGAAAAAACGTTTCTGGGTATTTTATTCGAGTCTTTGTTATTTGCTAGAACAAGTGAAAGGGATGTTTCATTTGCTGTACAAATTAAAATGAACATTGTCAGTGATATATTAAGTGAAGTGAATATATCATTAGCTTTGTTGGATAAAACGAATATTTTTACTTGTTGCACTAAATAAACATTTTTAGTGCTGTATTAAATAAAATTTGCTATATCGAATAAAATAAATATTCTCATGGCTACACTAAATAGAATAAACAGTGCTATACTAAATAAAATAAATATTTTTATTTAGTGTACTGAATAAAATGAACACTTTCAGTGGTATGGTAAATGAAATGAACATTTTTATTGCTGCACTCAATAAAGTGGACATGATATTTTCCGCACTCTGTAAAATGAATATTTTATCTACATTGAATCCGAGTAAAGAGTGTTTGTCTCCGAATTACGCGCAAAACGAAATGATGCCTTGAAACAGTGTTTGGTTGCGTAGATCCATGGCATTTCGTTTGAACTTGTTTCAGCAGTGACTTTATATCGTTGATGCTCGAAAGTGTTAAGACAATGAAAGTTCTGTAGACATTAACTGGGCTCGAAACGGCGAAAGTCGGAGACAAAGAGAATTCTCCATTCAATTACTTTTCCCACGGGCGCCTCGGCGGTGCTTTATTAAACCATCAACCGAATGAAGACACTGCATTGTAGCATCGACAGCCACCAGAGCACAACACGAAATGCAATTATACTACGACTTTTCTGTGTTTCAGTTGGCGCGCGTCGCGGACCTCGCGCATGAACAATATTGAAAGCACATACACACACAGAGAGAGAGAGAGAGAGAGAGAGAGAGAAAGTTGGTTAGCTCCTACGGCAAAACAAAAACTCGCCTAAGTAGTTGGTCAACTGAATTTTCCATTCAGAGAGCCGCTGCCGGCGTGATATTTTCCGGTACATTGCTGAGGAAAAAACTTTTGCAACGCGCGCGCACGCTTTAAGTGAAAAACATGCTTGCGACCATTAGCTTCGTCAAAAGTGGTGTAAAAGAAAATAATTAAAACCGCGAAACAAAAATACACATTTCGAGCTCCGAGGAAGTAGTAGTTGCGCAAAAGAATTATTCTTTAATCTTCACGCGTTTTCGCCTCACATTTTCATTCGATACGTTCTCTTTTAAAACTCAATTTCTAGAAAATTGTATTTCAAAATTTAATTGTTAAATATTTACTGTTCGTATGGAGGTTGTTGCAAGATTGTGTATTGTGTTGGAAAGTATAATTCTTCTTCTTTGTAATTCCATTCGGTGTATTAATTAATAAAATGCGCGGCCGAACTTCACTTTCTGGGACCAAAAATTGTGAACTTTTTTAAATATAATCCTGTAAAGGTTGGCGAGAAAATGCCAAAAATCGAAGTTTCAAGGCGAGGAATTCACTGGTTTAAAACTTATTCGTGTCTACTCATAAGTAGATTGCAGATTTTGTGCATTTATGGCAGAAATGGACAAGTGCAAAACAGTATAAATATTAAAATAATTATGAATTTGAATTCTTTCGAAAAATAAGGTTAAATTTGCCAAAGACGGTGTTACATTGTAAAAGTTGGAACAAGGTAAAGTTGAAGAAGGGGTGGAGGAGAGAGAGAGTGAGAAAGAGAAGAGAGATCGTTGAAACGTGGCCGCAGAATAGAGCAACGATGGAATTGGAGAACAAGGTTACGTAAACCCGGCGCGATAATGTCGCGGGCGGACAGGAAAATCATGGTCGTGGCTTAGTAAGCTATTGTTTGAATTCCTGTCGGCGCTCTGTGGCCGAGGATGGCAACGAGAATGGCAGAACGCCAGGCCGAGTCAAATACCCTTGTCCTATGCAAGCCTTCTTCGACCGATATTGTATTGAAGCGCGGGAGGATTTATGGTTAGCCGACGGCTTATTATTCGGTTAGGCTAATGCTTCGTCGTGTAAACCGAACGGAATTACTCGTCTCCAGTGCTCGGCTGAAAAATACAGAGAATCACTGAAACTACGGAAAGCTTTGCGAACCCCATTGACTTCGTGACCGCCATGATGGATCGCACCCTATCACTCTTCGCCGAATTCAACAATAGCTGCTCGACTCGACAGTTTTCATTGTCACCTGGACCCTGCAGACTTCGATACGTTTCTATTTCATTTTTATTGAGCTCAAACTGAAACTTGTTAACAATCAAAGAAGACCAATCCTACGAAATCTGGAACTTGCAATTGTGTTTACTCTTTTGCTTTCATAAGGGGGTCAAAAGTGGCACCAGATCAAATTGAATTTGCAATAAACCATTCGATAGCCTACCCAAAGAAACTACTTTGTACCAATTTTCATCCCCATATGTCAACACGGGGGGTAGTAATGGGGTGACAAAGGAAATCAGATTTTTCTGTAATTTCTCTTACCCTGTTCAATTGAAAATTCTGAAAAAAATCAGGCATATTTTAGCCATTAGAATGCACGTCTATGATTTTTTTCAGATTTTTCAATTGCAAAAGATAAGAGAAATTACGGAAAAACCTGATTTCATTCGTTACCCCATTACTACCCCCCGTGTCGACATATGGGGATGAAAATTGGCATAAAGTACTTTCTTTGGATAAGCTATCGAATGACCTAATGCAAATTCAATTTTGTTCCGGTGCACTTTTGACCTCCTTACCGTGGGTCGTTTCTGACCCACATCGATATTTCACTACAGTTTTATTTCATCGTACGACAAGATGTACATATTGATCTTTTAAACGATCATAATTTTATGCAAGAAAAAAATATTCCAGAACTGACTAAAGCGACGTAGCCACTTTGTTTTCATCGATTTCTGTACCCAGCGCTATTCGCGTGCGCGAAATCGCGCGGAACGTGGACGATCATTGTCGGTGGGAGCAATGCGACAAAATGGGAAACGAAATCGAAGAGAAAATACCGGTGGCGGGGTCGATGCGATCGTTTACAGTTGCAAGACGCCGCGGTTCGGAGGCGTCTTGGCAAGTCGAGTCATTAAGTGGTTCGGCCGCGCGTACAGGCGCACCAAGTAGTACGAACACACGTTTTGTCGCACGTGTTGGCAACGCTTTGGCCCCGGAATTCACGTGCTTCGCCGCGGAACATTCGCATTCTAATTTAATAGAACCGGCACCCGGCAAAGTGACACTTTGTGACTCAGGCCTGCTCCCTATCCACCGAATATTTATTGTTACACAATGTTGGTTACATAATTACGCCGTGCAGCTTCGTCTCTAGCAAAACCTTTCGCTTGATGGATGGCGTCTCTTTGCTTGGGCCGCGAGCGACACGCAGTGGCCAAAAGTGAACAAAGTTTCTGGTTTGTTTTAAAAATATAGATAAAAGAAACATTACAAAATCAAAAGAACAATATAGTTCGGTTAAAGTAAAAATTTCAGAACGCTTTTTAAAAATTGTTTGGCCCGACCATTGTCTACATTTTTGCGAACCGGTTTCGGTGGAAACGTTCGAAAATCGACGTCCTCGCGGTTCCCCGCAGCGTTTCCGGGCTAGTAACTCCATACGTGTTTTAACGCGTTTCAGATGCATCAAAATCCCACACACCAAACGGGAAAAATGATGTGTATCCGTTGCGAAATAATCAGTAATTTAGGTCAAACAAGTTTCAGTAATACGACCCGTATATACGAGTAAAAGAAACGTCATTATTTCGAAAAGAAAGGAATACCATAAATGAAATACAATTTGTTTACCGCGTCCTTCCATTATCGTGGTTCTTTTGTCAGCGATATCATTCATTAACGATAACAATGGCGTACGAATATTGCGAAATATATTGTGACCGGCGAAGGCCATTTCACTGCGAGTAGAAACATCCAGCGATGGACAGGCATATTCACAAACCGTTCGCTCGACAAATTTTCAAATTTCATTTCTCCGAGAACGAACATGTGCGTGAAAAAAAAATTCATTCGGAACGCTCGTTGCAGTTTTATTCGCGAAATTGCTGAATTCTATTGCGCCGGTACGCGAATCCTGTCGTGTATTGTCTAAGTGCAATGTTATCTTGAAAATATGAATATTTGCTATGTGGGTTAACTTGGATTATACCTTTGATATCTGAATTTTAATTACTGTTCGAACTGTATATCTTCGAGTGTTACAGAAAAGTTATTCGTGCCAAAGGTGGACCTACCAAATATTAAAGCTTTAAAAGTTACCTGTTCAAATACTTTAGTGGCACCAGCAAAGTTTATGTTTGTGAGAAATAATTCGTAACTATTGTATACATATTTCGATTCACTTGAAATTTAACCTGAATAATCTAGAGAATCATACCTATTTATAATGTTAATAATATTTCTGTAAGTATTGTACAATATACTTATTATAATAAATAAAATATTTCGTGAGTCACTGTATTTTGGTGACACAGATTTTTGTAGACAGACGCGTCAAGGACTTGTGCAGGTCAACTTTTAAAGTGGAACCGTACATTTTGTATGCTTTTTATTCTCTAGAAAATTAATTTTCTTGCGGCTCTATTTTTTGTAAAGAAAAATTTGCAGAGGCACGATACTTTCGCGGCACACTGTACACGCGCGCATCTCGCTCAATCGACCGATAATGCAATTTCCTCTTACATAATGACCGCAACTTATCGTATCATTGACGTTTGCCTTGATGAAGATCTTGGCCGTGGCGATCGCGAAAATCCGTTTACACGGCCGCGAAAGAATCGATATCGCGAACAGAGTCCCGCGATTTATGACGATTAATAACTCGCCTCTGCTATAAAACATAGGGGAAAGTGCGTGATGCGGAAGCTAATCCTTATAAGCTAATTTAATAATCATCAGTTTTTAAGGTGTTTTCAACCGCCATTTATTTCAACAGCTTACTCGTACCGATCTCGAAAAGATTTCGGGTTCCCGACCCGACCCGACCCGACCCGACCCGATATCTATGTGTCTCGCACACCCCTACATTTTATACCATTTTCGCTCTGAGTTTTGCTATCAAACTAAACAAAATATAAATATTTGCGCAAGTTATTATTGCATGTCGTTTCACGTCAGCGACACGTGAACGATGTGGTCGACCACTTCGAACTTTCAATTTCAGACGGAGAACGAATTCGCGGCTGGAAATGAAAATTTTAAAACGAAATCTTGCCAATTTTTGCGAATCGAAGGTTCGTGCGCGTTCTTTGCGGTAGAACGTGCGATTATCTTGATTAAAAAAGAATGAAATCGCTGGCCTCGAAAAATTCGCACACGGAATCCTGTATTCGGCCAATTTTTTCGCGGTTTTAATCCTGGAAGAATTTTCTTCAATTTTCTGAGTGCCCTTTTATTCGATCTTTTTGCACAGAATAATAATTTCATTGTTTTTCTGATTTCATCAACGTCTCTTTTCTTTGTTTCTTTCGAATTTATAGCACAAGTGAATATTACGAATAAATGACATCAAAACAAATCTTTATTTTCGGAAATTATATTTTAGAAAAATGTTTATTTCTCCCGAAGATCTGCAGTTTAATTATTGATGTATTCCTTTTTTTTTTTTGATAAACGAGGAGATCAGTAATGGATTAAACTGGTTCCTAATTAACAGGGGCAGATGTAAAATTAATTCGGTTGTCAATGAAAACAGAAATTCAGTAGAACGATGGACACAATTGGGTCAAACTGCTGCGTGCTGCAACCGTTTGGGAAAACGTATCGAAAATTAATTTAGTGTTGCACGGTGACAGGATAAAATCGCACACTCCGCACGATGAGAACTTGACGAGTAAAAGTAACGACTGCCATTTCGCTCGCACAAAATTGATATTTCGTCGTGAACGTGACTCGCAGGAGGAACAACAATGTTTACATCTCTGCTGTTTTAATTGACGAACACATTTATATAATTGGAAACAACGTTATCTACCCTTTACATTCCAAGTTCCAATTTTAGCCTCCAGAAGTACAGTCAAACCCGTTTTTGTGCAGTAGAAACTTCATAAATAGCTGTAACAATAATTTTTTGCAACATATTAAAGAACAATTTTTTATGCGGTGGAGAGATTTACGAAGTAGCGAGAAAGTGCTTTCCAAATAAAATAAATAATTAAATTACACATGGAACATTTAAAAAAATTTAATTTCTCATTTTAAACATGGAGAAATTTTCAAAATGCACATAATTCAATACTACTCATCGTAGTCTAAAACGCGCATCTTCTTGCGATACAAACATCGATGGCATTCCTATACCGCATAAAAAAAATCTCACAAAAAAGAAATCGCATAGAAAAGGACCGCACAAAAACAGGTTTGATTGTATCTTCTGATCTAGAATAATTTAATGAAATATGGAAATTTTGGTTTTATTCATTTTATTCATTTTCAAAAATTCACATTTGTTCCGGCTAAAATTACGTTGTTAGAAATATATTCAACACAGATTTAGTACTGTAAAAATGGTTTTGGGTTATGGTGTGATCATTTTTTTATATGAAATATGTTGAATTTACAAAGAAATGCTCAGTTGTTACAACACAGAAATAATTGATTACAAACTGCGAATTTTCTTTGGAATTTTAACATTTTCAAAGAGTTGATTCGGTATCTTGCTAATTTTAGCAGAGCTTGTGTGCGTTTTTTGCGGTGAAACGTGCGATTATCATGATTAAAAAAGAATGAAATTGCTTGTCCCGAGAAATTAGCATGCGAAATCCTTTATTCTGCCACTGTTTCCACGATTAAAATCGTGGAAGAATTATTTTGATTGCCTTTTTATCTAATCCGTTTACAGGCAGTAATAATTTTAGTTTAATTATGACTTTATACTTGGTGCTCTTTTGTTCCATCCTCTTACATATAACTTTTTTTTTTTACTTTATACTTGACGTTTCTTATTCAATCTTTTTACACATAATTTTATCATTTTTCTGATTTCGTTGTTTCATAACTTTTCGGTTCTTTGGTTAAACTTTTCCTTCTGGGACCAAAAATTTGTAACTTTTTTTTACGGAATCCTGCAGATCTCGACGAGAAAATGCCAAAAATCAAAGTTTCAAGGCGAGGAATTCACTGGTTCAAAAGTTACGCGTGTGTAAAGATGAGCGACTTTAAGCATTTTTGACAGATAAAATTCTTCAGTTTCAGTATTTTTTGCAATTTTCATATTTTTCGCATTTTCAACGGGAACATTGATATCGCGCGCGCAATATACGTGTCAGAGCTTGATATACTTTT